>BGNK01002725.1:45927-93255 GCA_003297005.1 Symbiodinium sp. clade A Y106
AGTTCGGCCTGGCGGATGCGTCTTCAAAAGGGGCTAGGAGGACCAGTGTGTAAGCACTGCTGTTCAAAAGGGAAAACACCATCACACAGACGACCATAAACACTATCAAGTTTCACACTAAACCCCTAAACCGGTCGTGGTAATAAGCCGGTGATCTGCAAGCTTTTGGGGGGTGAAAACAGCTCTACCCTCTTAGGTCTACTTTTATTGAGGCCTAGATGGGGGGCTGCTCTGGATTGGGAATCCCTTTACTTAGTCTTAGGGATTTTAAGCCTCCGCCGAAATCGGATGTTATCCTGACGTTATCTTAAAAACTCAATCTTACACTCGTAGATTAGGGCATCCGCTGAAGCCCGGCACAGAAGCTAGCTTCCGAAGCATGTAGCGACAGCGAAATTTGTGGTGTTCTGAGACACAACTCATGATCCAAGGCGAGGCTTTCTAAGCACCCTATTTTCTGAACTCAAGCAGACCTTGCAAGCACTGACATGAACTCCGTCGCCCCGAGTCTGGAACTATCTCCCCACCGAACGTTCCATGCAGAAGTTCCAAACACCATTAGCGCTCTACTATAGGGGCTCCTCATCATAACTATAGCATAATATACCCCGAAACCTGATTCTTGAGGCCCTACAATTAGACTCCTTCAGGACGGCGACCTTCTTTTCCTGGGAAAGGGAGGCCTCCTTCCAGGGCGTTTGGCGCATTGCTGGGAGCCTCGCGGCAGATTTGAAAGAAATTTTAGAGTTTAGGGTTTAGGGCCAAGGCCTGTTTGTTGGGGTGAAAGGGGATGAAATGCCATAGCAGATCCGCAGAAACCCTCTGCGGATCAGAGTTGTAGCAGACCGGCCTGGATATAGCATGCGCCCCCCATTAATGGTTCTTGTCCTTGGAAACTCCAGGCTATTGCTTGCTCATGCACGTCGACGCCTTCCGCGAGGGGGCCAAACATTTGGACAGCCGGAAGAGCCGGCAGCCGGGACAGAACAGGGTGGCTTTGAAACCAAAATCCTAGGCCCGAGACCCTTAAACACATTTTACCGACCTTAACTGCTAGGTGGAAAGAGGTGGTCACAGAACAAAAGAAACCCCTAAACAAGGTTTTGGGTTGGGGGAGGGTGGATTTGGAGTCTCGGGTTCAAGTTTGAGGGTTTGCTTCGCATTTTGGCTCTCGAGGTTTAAAGCAAGACTATCGATAAAAGCACTCGTGGTCGAGAGCTTTGATCCCCAAAACCGCACACGTGTTAACTTTTGAGCCAACCCCAAGCCACTATATAGATGTCTGAGAGTCTGAATACTTGGTAGTAGTATTCCCTTTATGGTCCCGTATCAGGTGAATTTAGTGTACCCCACAGCCTTCTTCGAATAAGTAAGGCCGTTATATTAGACACGTATAAAATAGTAATGCTTGTAGTAACCCCGAGCGGAACTTTTCAAAGGAACCCTCTTGAAACTGTCAAGACCAAACCCTGACTCGCCTAGAGCCTTCGCGCTGAGGTTAGGCAAGGTGTCGCGTTCACGTCGAGGCCGGGCGACGCTGTCAGACATGTCAAGGGCCAACAGTAGGTCCTTGGAGATAGCCAGAGTATAGAAAAATCATATACATACATACATACATGCATGCATACATACATACACACATACACACATATGTACATACATGCCTACATACCATGCCATGCCATGCCATGCCATGCCAGGCCATACCAGAATACATACATACATACACATACATACATACATACGGTACGTTACGTACATTACATCCATACATGCATACATGCAAACATGCGTGCATACGTGCATACCCGCATACGTGCATACATGCATACCGTACATACGTACGTACGTACGTATGTAGATATGCACCTCTATATGTACAAGTAATTATGCGTGCGTGTATGTACGTCCAGGCAAACATGTACAGGATATAAAGTGTTTCTATGTATGTATGTTTATAGAAAAGACAGATATGTATATACCTTAGACTCGTTAGACCCGTATATTTGCCAGACATATTTCGGAGCTTTGTGTGCCGAAACTCTGGAGCAAAGAGATCCCGAGACCGAAGCGAAGCCCCAACAGTGAATCGACAAACGACCTCTGACGCCAGGCGCTCCCGTAGGGGCTTTGCTAAGGCCATTGACCTTTTCGTGGGGCAGGCGATTTCGGTTTCGGTCTAGGACTGCTCCGAAACCCCAAAACTAGTGCTGACTCATAAACCCTTTACCCTATGTAATCCCCCACCCCGAACCCTGAGCCCTCAACCCGGAACCCTTACTAGACCCGTGTTTTCGGATTTTTCCTGTTCAAAGGTGAGGCGTGGTTCGACCGAGAGATTCAGAAGCTCTGCGAGGACCGGGGCTTTCAGGGCTTGGAACTTTGGGGTATTTGGGGTTAAGGTTTCGAGGTTCCTATAAGGGATATTACTTACTACCAGGGCTACTATAACGCGTGTAAAAGCTGGAAGCACATGGAAAGGCGAGAATCCGCGACAATGGACCTTGTTGGTGGGTGCTGGGGACGAAATGTCATTTGCACGTGGAGGAGTCCATCAAATAGATGGGGATAGCAAAGCTGGCGCAGCGTTGCTGCTTGCAGAGAGAAACCGGGTGGAGTTGGGGCTGGGTGGTCGGTCGGACTTGCAGTGTTCTTGACCTTGTTGCCCTTGATATCCACCCATACTTAATCTCGGAACGCTTATGCAATCGAGCACCCTTGCATCAGGAGGGCCGCGATTGCGGAGAGGCGCAGGCACCAACATTTCTCATGCGGCATGGACTGCAAAACTTGCTCGGGAATCCCGGAGGGAATGGTCCCTCAGCCACTGGTTTTGGTTTGGGGTTCAGGGCATGGCTATCGGTAGCAGACAACTTAGGGCATCTATGCTTCGCCGCTTGAACTACAAAGCCTGTAGATGCCAGTAGAATAGCTATTGCCAGCTGACCTGTACCTACGAGTGTTTTATCTCAGGATCGACTGTGGAGTCAAAGTAAGAGTAAGACCACTCTGAACTCAGTAGCTCAGAGTAATCTCGAAATGTTAGCAATCCCCTGCTGATTCCAGCCTAGGCACCTCGTAGGCGAGCTGTTTCCGATCTGGACAGATATGCCTGGAGCCCAGTTGGCAGATCTCTTTCGATGTGGCCCTGAAACCAAAGATGAGCTAGAGTTTTGGGGTTGGTTAGTGATAGCGACAGTTGCTCATAGGCCTCAAGGGTCCTAGCTAGGCCTTTTGCCTCTGGGGAGTGGTATTCTGGATTTAGCTCACTTCGAGATTCGTTTGGGCAGATTTTCCGGGATGCGAAGTTGAGAACTCGGGCTTAGGGTTTAAGATTTAAGAAGTTTAGGGGATGGGTGAATGGGCAAACCGCCCTGCATCAACACCAACTAACACTGCTGCTTCGCCCCACGCAGGCCAGTCCGGAAAGAGTTGGAGACGATCAGACAGGTACGTAAACCGTCAACTCAAGATCTTAAACTCATAACTTAGGGCCCCTTTGAAGGATCTTCGGCGTCTTCTCTTCGGGTGGTTTTGGATTGGTCAAGTTGTCAGTTCTGGAAGGGCGACATAGGATTTCCCGTGCGAGGTCACCGAACATCATGACCTTTCGGTCTACGACCTTCAAAGGCCACGGGGCACATATTTCGGGCATGGCTACATTGAGGAACCGCATATGAACCAGTTCTTTTGTATTCTACACACTTGAAGCTGTGGGGACTGGTTGGGACGCTCTGCCAGAAATCGGCTGGAGAACGCATAATCGTGGTTGCGAGTTACCGGGGGCTCTGAGGTTGTATGTTCCGGTGTGACTGGTACTGACTGTGATGGGTGACGAAGATACTCCGACTCTCCGAAGCGATGCAGCCCGCATCCTAAGCTACCGAGCAAGAAGCAACTATATGAGCGACCGTCAATATTATGGACAAGCAGAGTTATATTAGAGCGGACATGAGATAAACATAAATCAGGGATTGATCTGCAGAACGGTATAGGGGACATGCAGAAAGCGATAACGAAGTTATGCACGGGGCTTGGGTTTAGGGGTAGGGTTTCCTATCATGCAAGGAGCCAAACCGGACGATCTTATCCCGACATAGGTTTTGATCTTTTACCGCCCTGCTCAGGCGGCCCCTCAGGCTGTGATAATCCCTTCACCCTAATATAAAAGGGTCCGCCCCCGATATAAAACCAGATTTCGGGGCCGGAATTTTTAATATTAGGGTGGGTTTCGGGGCATCCGGGTACCCCAGAGCTTTTTTTGTAAACCCTAAGCCCTACATATCTTAAGCCCTATAAGCCCTAAACCCCAAAACCCTAAAGCCCTGTTCCTTTCGGTTTTGTACTACTGTAGTTGTTTTGAATTAACTTTCAATTGTGGGCCTGAAGCCGCAAATTTCCGGAGGTTTTTATATCAGGGGGGTTTAATATTAGGGGAAGCGATTACCGACGGCGCGACAGCGGAGGAGGCCAGACCCGAGCCTCGTGAGTATCAGCAGAAGTCTCTGCCGTATTGTGTGGAGACTTCTGTGTCGCGAATGCTCAAAAAACTTATTTCCGATCTTGCACTTCATGATGGGCTTGGGTGGCCGCAAGTGCCGGGGGAGGGCAATTGGCGATGACCTTCCTAGAGGTCTTGCTGGACGCCATCGCAGTGCCAGGCTGTGGATGCCTGGGGCAGTGTATATTCAGATAGATGGTTTAGCGGGTGGTGTGGACGCACAGGAAGGTTCGGCCTATGAGGTTTGGGCTTGGGGTTGCAATTCGGCATCAGAAGCGATTTTCTGTCTGGTGGCTCTGCGTCTATCCAAATGTGCGCTGACGTCCGACCGGACCTAAATAGAAGTAGCCAGGCCTCCCCTCATCTAGCACCTGCTCTAGGGAGGCTCACCACAAAGCTTGCCTAAGACATGTGCGACATCAGTGAAAACGCGAAGCCGTTGGCATTGTTGGCGCAAGGTAGCAGCGCGAAGATGCGGAGCTTGCTGAACTGACTTGTGATGCAATTTGCTGCTGAACTCTGTTTCGCAAAGCAGCTGGGGGCCGAGGGTCTACGAAAGCGCTACCGAGACCTCATGCTTACCCAATTGCAAGCCAGCGGTCAACGAAAACTCAACCGCAGACCATTTGTGCGAAGCGGCCGGGCCTCCAGCTGCTCAATCAGCACCGTGGCACTCCGCTCAGTTTCGAAGCTGCATGTCCCGAAGTCTTTGCATCCACAAGCGGCCATATCTGCCGCTCCAAGGCTTCAAGATGCCACGATATCAATCACCGCAAGAAGGCATAGAACAGAGCGGGGAATGGGGGATCAGGGGAGGCAGGGAGAGAGAGGGAGGGGGGAGGGCGTGATACATGCCGCCACGGAGTGCCAGTCTATGGTGGTTTCCTGTATTGTCTTCGTATGAATACTAGGCTTTGTAGTCGTATGACTCGTATAAGTATTCGTAGTCGTATTTGTGTTGGTATTGAATATGGGTGTGTTAGAGTGCATAAATTTGAGCATTACAAATCATCAGTACTAGTATGAGTATCAATATCAGTATGAGTATTAGCATCAGCATCAGTGCCAGCATAAACAGCAGTTCTAAATCTTTGCGTGATCGTCTTGCATGTATAGCCTTGGTCTTTGTCTGGTGACGCTGCTCCTGGCACCCCTCCAGAACTGGCAGGCATTTTACCCACCACCATCCGGGAGCAGCGCAGACGCAATCCGCGTACCAAGGGTGCGGGGTCCCTCCGGGACTGCGAGAAGCATTTGATATACAGTTACATCCACCCGAACCTCCCACCACCACCAGGGTTGGAATGGAGACGCGCCGCATACGAAACTACGCAGCTGGTGCAACGTGGTGGCGGTGATCCACGCAGTGTTCCTGGCAGTGCGTACGCGAAGAGGTCGCCGTTCGCTTGGCTGTCTTGGACGGGCAAATGAAGCTGGGTCATCTTTGTGGCCTGCTGTGGGCTGTAGTGACAGCTTGGTTACCTTGTTGCCTTGGTCGGTTTTCGGTTGAGTTTCTGAGTTGATTCGCCGGGTTCTCCCGGTTCCCGGCTCCGTGCTCCGGTCACGGACATCGCAGTGATCGCCATGGCGTATTGGAGGTTCTGAGTTGCCTGAGTCGTCAAGGATGAATTTCGAGGAAGGGTCCGTGGATGTGTCGATTGAACTCTGCACGCAAGAGTTGCGCTGAGTGTGTTTCACTGCTTAATGCAGCCCCCATTGCACTTGGGAAAAAAAATACCGCAGACCCTAAACCCTGAACCCCCAAACCCTTGCGCTTGAACTTCCCCAGACTTCTCGCCAAACCCGCCTCCAAGGCTTCGTCAACTATGAGGGACAAGAAATCTGCGCAGAGCCATGGCTGTGCTCGGTGGAATTTCATGGGACAAATAGCAGGGGCCTGAATGAGTTACCGAGATGTGTCGTTGCGTTCCTTGTGACAACCGTAGTGTGATGTAACCCGAAAACCCTATAGCGGGTTGGTTGAGGGTAGGATCCAGGAGACAGGTTAAGAGCATCAGAGCTTGGCTGGTATTCTTGATTTTTGGTGGCGCTCGTGCGCTCGTGGTGATGACTACTAATGGTAGAAGAGCAAAACCCTTTCCAAGAAACGAATGGTAGAAGAGCAAAGCCCTTTCCAAAAAACGAGATAAACACAAGAAGCTATGGCGACAGGAGTGACGACATCAACATCATACCGCCGCGAGCAGCAGCAGCAGCAGCAGCAGGAACAGCAGCAGTAAGCGCAACGGCAACCCAAACCGCAACCGCAAGCCGCAATCTGCAATCTGCAAACCGCAATCCGCAAACCGCAAACCGCACACAGCACACCGCACACAGCACACAGCACCAGCACTAGCAGCACTAGCACCAGAAGCCGCAGCAGCAACAGCAACAGCAACAACAAGTACAACTTGGAGCCAACAACAGCGCAGACTTTCCACTCGTGTTCCACGTCCCACTGTTCCTCTTGCTTCGGATTCAGATTGCCTCTTCTCGCTTGGGATTGAAAACTGCCATGGTTTGTTCATGCTGCCTCAAGGATAAAAATCACAGGTGCCAACCCCACAAGTTTAAGGTTCGTTTTTCCGATGAATGAACCCCGACTCCTGAATTCAAGCCGCGAACCCTAAACCCCAGCTAAAAGCAAACCCCAGACCCCAAACCCGAAAACCATAAACCCAAATCGGACGCCCCGAACCAGAACCCATAAGATCCCTTACGAACGCTTGTAGTATCCCGTTTAGTAACGTTCATAGATTTTTAAACCTGTAAATAGCAGCACTGCCCTTATATTAATCCTTAATTATTGTAGTAGCCCTTACATTAGCCACCCTTACAATTCCTTGTAAGACTTTAGCAGCATACCCTCATAATCGTGACCATGGTGTTAAACTCAGGAGCCAATGTCCGAAAGCGAGCGGCCCCGGATGTCCGCTTTCCGGCCGAGGAGGCTTCGTTTTGGGGTTTAGGGTCTAGGAATTCTAGGGTTGAGGGCTTAGGGGTTTTAGGGTTTAGAGTTTATGAAGGCTTTAGTGTTGGAGCTTGGGGGTTTAGGGTTTCGTTTGGTTTAGGGTTTCGGAGAGGATCACCGTAAGTTACCGTAAGTTGTTGTCGACCTCACCGATCTGATTTGAATTGCTGGTTGTTTAAGTTTGGGGATGTAGCTTTCGAATTTCAGCTTCAGAGGTCTGGTTTTCTTGCAAAAAGGTGTTGGAGGCTTTGAATCTAGGTGCTGCAAAGCCAGACCCAGGACACGAAGAAGCCACTTAGACGCGGCGGCCCGCAACCCTCATAGCCCGGGAGTCAGCTACAACAGCTAGGGCATCGAGGGGCCTAAATGACTACTACTACTATGTTGGGGTTATTATAAACATAGTATATATTGGGCCCCCAAACCTATTCTAAATTCAGGCCCCTACAGTATACAATGCCCGGAGCCCGGAACGTACAAGGACGCTGCTCGGCCGTCGTACTACGCACGTGGTGCAGCCCTTTCTGTCCAAGACCTGGGGATACCGCGAGTCGGCGACAGTTGACTCATGGTTTGCATGTCCGTGAGTTTTTGCCCGAAGATGGGAGTGAATCAACATCAGCATCGGATTCTCCTCAGACGTACACCAGTTGCAGCAGCGTGAAAACATGAAGCTGTGTTCCAAGAAACAATGGACCTGCTCTTGCTGCCTTCGCTACCGCTGCTGCTACGTCTTTTGCAAGTAGCACCACCGCAACCAGTACCACGACGACAACTACAACTCCTCTAACTGCTTCTCTTGCTGTTGGTGCCCCTACGACTACCACGAGTACTACCACTAGTACTTAATGAAATCTCTGACTACTGCTGCTCCTGCTTCAAGTACTGCCGCTACTGCGACGAAGCTGGTTTTCCACCTTGTATCCTGCAGCTCACCGACCGCTCTTGAGGGAGTTGAAGTTTGCGGCTGCGGTTGTAAGGGTGATGGCGCTGAGACTTAGGCAGATCAAGTCTGGGGCTCTTCGTTTTGTGGTCTGAGATGCAAATTGGAGTTTGTGTTGTTTTTGTGTTTGGGCTTTGAATCGGCGGTGCAGATTAAGGCTATCATTCAGGAGGAAAGGGTTTCAGCTCTACCTTGATCTTGAAGGTTTGAAGTTCAAGGTTGTGCAAACTCACGTGCTCTAAGGATCTGAGTGCAAAAGAGCTCAACCTCAAGGCCAACGAGCTCCTTGGATGACCGACCCCGACCCAGAACGCCTAACAAGATCACGAGGGGTCAGCAGGGCGCAGACTAATTACAGGGATTACTACTGCTGCTGCTATACTATCATCTACTAGAACTAGTAGTACTAGTACCAGTACCAGTACCGGTACTGGTACTGGTACTGGTACCAGTACTAGTACGAGTACAAGTACTAGTACTACGTCGAGGGCTACTACTAACTACTACCTACTAACGACGAACGACAAACGACTAAGGACTAAGGACTAACGACTAACTACTACCTACTGCCTACTAGCTACTACCTACTAACAAGTATCAACTAACTACTAGCTACTAACCACTAGCCACTAACCACTAACGACTACCTACTACCTACTACCCACTACCTACTATACTACCTACTACAACAACAACTACTACTACTGCTCCTACTCCTACTCCAACTGCCTCCTACTCCTACTCCTACTCCTACTCCTCCTCCTGCTACTACTCCTGCTACCACTACTACTACTACTACTACTACTACTACTACTACTACTACGACTACGACTACGACTACGACTACGACTACGACTACTACTACTGCTACTACTACCACTACTACTACTATTACTACTGTTACTACTACTGCTACTACTACTACCACCACCACGACCACCACCACTACTACTACTACCATTACTACCACTACTACTACGACTACTACTACTACTACTACGACTATTCACGGACTTTACGACTACTACTACTACGACTACTACTATTACTATTACTACTGCTACTGCTGCTACTACTACTACTACTCACTCCTCAACACTCACTACTCGCTCACCCCTCAACACTCACTACTCACTACTGACTACTTACTACTTACTACTTGCTACTTACAGCTTCCTGCTTACTACTTACTGGTCACTGCTGACTGCTGACTGCTTACTGCTTATTGCTTACTGCTTACTGCCTACTACTTGCTACCTACTCCTTATTACCTACTTCCTTACTGCCTACTTCTTACTACCTTCTTACTGCTTACTACCTACCACTTACTACTTACTACTTACTGCTTACTGCTGCTACTTCGACGACGAGATGACGATGACGACGCGACGACGTTGCAGCACCAACGAATTCGTAGACTAGGACTACGACTGCTACGACTCTTACGGTTGCCACGACGACTATGACGACGACGACGCCTACCACAATGGTAGTTTTTGCCGAAATGCTCAGGCTTTGGCTCTTTCATGGCACCCGGGAGTCGGCTGCGGAGTCGATCACAGAGAACGAATTCCAGGTCTTCTAAAGACTTGCGGCATCCACTTTTCATGGGGAAGGGTAGGAGGTGGGAAGGCAGGCCGTCGCCAGAATTTGGTGCGCATCGGGGCTTGGTCGACAAGGGCTTCCTCAAATTTGCGAAGAAAGCTTACGGGAAGGCAGGCTCTTTTTGGTCACTTTGCTTGGAAGATATTCTCGATGGGAGTTGCGGGAAATGGGAAATCCTAATTGAGTCCTTGATTGCAGAACCGTTAACTTAAGGAGCCACTAGTTTTAATCCCCAGATGTTGAAGACCTCACGAGGAAGGCTACACACATCTCGGGTATCGGATTCGAAGCGTACGCTGCGCGGGGCGCACGTTCAACGCAACCTCTTACGACATACTTCTTGGTAGGGTCTTAAACATGTCTCTCGCTTCATAGAGGGGTCCTGTAGAGAGTGTCAGACTGAAGCTGCAAGCGTTCGGGGTTTTGCTTGAAAATTCGGGCTTTCGTGATTCTAGCAAATGCAGGTCTAGGTTTAATAGTTGGCGGTTGGGGCCGGTGGGGAGGCTTGTTTAGGCTTTTTGTTTTGGCCTTGTTGAGGATGGGTTTCGGCAAGTGGGCATGCCTCACATTTGCGGGTTTGGGTTTACTTCGGGCAGAGTACTGGAAACAATGGGTATATCTTGAATCCTACTGCCATCTTTACCATGCCCAAACGTGTTTGGCGCGGCGACAGCTTGTCAGAAGATGCCTCTGGATTCCCTTGATTCCTTAAGCCCGATCTCTGTTGCAGTTGAAGATGGCGGGCACAAACCGTGGGACCATGTTTGGCCCGGGGATCTACATGGCCGATGCGGTGCGGGCCACAGTAGCTGCAGAGGCCGCAACTAGCTGCAGCCACCGGTTCCCACAGTTCTTCCACCAGCAGCTGCACATCCTATAGATGCTGAATTGACAGGCTGCAGCCTCACAGAAGCCAGTTCTCGGGGCTTCAGGTTGGTCTTTCCGGGTATCTGGAAGGGTGCAAACTCTGGGCTCTGATACCCTGCACCTGCTTCCACAAGGTCACGAAGAGCGACGCGCCTTGGCGCAAGCAGAGAAGGTTCAAAGATCCACGAAACAAATGCCGACCCCCTAGCGACAAGATGAGTTCAAGATCGTAGATATCAGGGTGTTGGGGACCGGCCTTCCTATACATCCTACAGCCATAAGTTCTGGCAGTTCGATCACTTCAGCGAGCCTGCCTGCGAATCCTTGAGGTACGAGGTGCCTACTTAGGCAGTCCAATTTTGTTGGCTACGGTCCCTGTTGGGGTCCCAAAGACAGTAAGTACGTCACTCTTATTATAACAAGGGCCTTGAGAAGGGATCTGCATCGAAAGGACTGCCTCAGTTGCAGGTACGATTCACAACATAAGCGAATGACGGCTGTATCGTTGCAACTAGGGGAATTCGATTCGTTCTGGTCACTGGTAAGAGCTCCAATCTCGATAGCTATAAATATGATGACCCAAGAACCTCCGTGTAAGCCCTCGACCACTATACTCTGAAGCCTTTGCACTAAGCAGTAAGTAAGGCTTGGCCTCCAATTTCCAACAAAAAGCCTCAAAACTGAACCAGCACAATCTCCTGAGCTCTGTAAGTCCCGAATCCAAAGCAACAAGGCCCCAGGCTCTAAAGTTAAAGCCCCCCAAAACCCTAAAACCTGACATTCAAAAGCCCAAAACCCTTAACAAACAATGGCGCCTAGGTGCCCAGATCATGCAAAACAAACTCCGCCTTAAACTCTAGACGCTCCAAATACGGACCGAAAGCCGAAACCCCAAACCGCAAAAGCCCTAACGTTGATGACATAAATCCTGCACCACCTTAAGGACCCTAAACTATGGGAAGAATGGTATAGTCCTTGTTGTGGGTAATGCAGGATTTATATCATCAACCGTAGCACAGCCCTTTTCCTTCAATGAAACTCTAAGCCTCATTAAACGGCGCTAAGGAGTACACGGAACCCGATCCGACTGGACTTCGGACGATGACGCCGGGCGATGAAAGGTCTTTGAGACGGCTTAACATAGGGGCCTAAATAAATAATTACTAGTACTATTTTGGGCGTTCCTTGTTATAGTTACAGTATAGTGGGCCCCAAAGCCCTATTCTCAGCCCTAAGGCCCCTATATTAGGGGTTGGTGGGGGTCGAGGGTTTCGGCTTTGGTCCTTGCGAGCTTCGAGGGTCTAATTGGGGGTAGATTATACTATAACCATAGTATAGGGGTTTAGGGTTTAGGGGTTTAGGGTTTATAGTATTGAGGCCACACATTAGGGTCTGCGGCTTGAGATTCTGGGGTTGGGGGCTTGCAGGTTCAGGCTTCTTCGCCATTGGGGGGGGGGGAATAACAGGCGGGGGCGCGGCAGAGACGAAAAAAGGAAGACAAGGGCAATGGCACCCCGGGGCACCTCGGGTGCTGGGGACTTGGTCTTGGGGTAAATGTGGACNGGGGGAGAATCGTGAGGGGTGTGGGCAGAGAGTCAGAGAGTATCACAGTAGTATACGGCCCCGGGGGTTTGAGGATTCTGGGGGCTCGGGTTTCGGGTTTTCATGTTCAGGGGATTGGCATTCGCAGTTTAGGCGTTGAGGGATTTTTGCTTCTTAGTGGTTCAGGCATCGCAAACGAATTGCAATCACCTCGAGACCTAAAAGCACCAAGCCCCAAATCCCAAAAAGCACCAAAATCCTCAAACCCTTTCTCCGTATTATAGCAACCCGACACCGTTCTTGCCTGTAGTAGCAGTAGGAGTAGACGTACGCATAGGCGTAGGCGCTGACTCGTAAGAGTAGGAGGAGGAGGGGAGGAAGAGTGCAGCAGCGACAACAATACTTGCAACAACTAGCTGACTAGCAACAGTAACTTAGCCACAAAGTGAATCTTTGCGTGTGCTTCCCCACCTGGACGCCAAAACCTCACTCCAAAATCAGCCACGAAACCCGAACGAGTTTGAGGATCCTTTGTCGCTGCACCATGGGCCGAGCAATCAAGCAGTTTGAGGGGGGGCGCGAGTGCATGAAGGCAGCGGAGAGGGAGGTCAGGGTTTGCGGCTTTAGGGGTTAGAGCTAGGGCCGCATGAGGGTGCTTCATGAAGTTGCTGAGGAGCAGTATTTGGGTTCGCGTTGGGGGTGGGGGGGGGGGGGGGGACAGGAAAAAACCGGGTAAACCCTCCGTTTTTTAACAACCACCTGCCCCGGCATCCCCCACCCCCCACTTTCCCGCTCACCCCCACACACCCACACACAACGGCACAAACACACCAACNTTTGAGGTGGCTGTGTGTGGTGGGGGGGGGGTTTGTGTGGGGGAGGTGTGTGAGTGTGTTGGTGGGGGGGGGGGGGGGGGGGGGGGGGGGGGACGATAGTGAATAAACTGTGTAAGCCTTCGTTTGTAAACGACCAGCTGCTGCAGCATCACCGCCACTGCACATTGACTGTGACACACACACACACAGAGAGACACGCACAAACATGTCTATCCACGTTTGGGGACCCAGTTTGTGTTCAGAGGCTTTTGTATGACATCCGTGCGAATTCAGCAACGTAGCAACTACTCGAGTCTGGTGGGCCTCGCACCAGAGTTGTATTGTTTGTGTAACTGCTACGGTTCTGCAGTTGTGACTACCTGTATTCATCCTCTTATCATAATTCTGGTTCTGATGATGGTTATGTCAGTGTTGCCATGTCTGGGGTGTTTTGACCATGTGCGCCACGATAAGCTGGTTGTCCAAGGAACTCAAATTGATGTTTTTTCGCAGCATCGTCACTGGGGATTCACAGGTTCGGAGCGCAAACTCAACTATCTCGGCCCCCTTGGGCGTTCCTGGTTCTTGGGTCGACTTCCGAGCGTGTGGTTGACTAGCGGTGAAAACCGTGCGCAGGCAGCTGGGGTTGACTGATGGTCGCCTGGGTCGACGTGGGGTGGTCGCCAAGTACGATCATTAAGCCTCTCAGTCCTATACCCCTAGACCCCGAACACCTTAGCCCCAACAGGCCTGCCATGCTGGTGGCTTCCACTCCGTCAAAGGGCTTCGTGCGTACAATGCCCTGTCCTTGGCCGGAGGGTCATGGTGACTGTGCCAATGTTGTAGCCAGGCCCTACTTGTTTCAGGGTTTAAGAGGTTTGGGTGCTAAGATGTCTTTGCATTGTAGGACCAGTACCAGTTGCTTATGTAATTAGTAATTACGCATGTTCCGCGTCCAAACCCGCCTCCCCAACATTCTACATATTCCAAACTGGTCGAGCAAGATCACATCAAGGGGCTAAACTTGTTCTATGCAATACAACGAACAAGGGGCACTACTATCTACAAAGCCATGATTACCATTGCTAGTACTGGTACTATGGTACTAGTTACTCGTACGATTACGATTTCGGCTGCCTGACTGAAGGGTGTAAGAGTTTTTAGCCCCTCCGTTTGCAAGGAGTACATTGTTTACGTGCCTCAGACGCATTGCAAGCGCACCTGCAAGTTTCGTGCTTCCGGCTCTTCGTCTTTGCTGTTTTTCACTTTGGAAGTGATAGGTTTTGCGTTTGAGCCGGTGAGAGTTTCGGGTTTTTGGCTGCTGGTATTGAGGGTTTGCATTCTTGGATTGCAGCCTTGTGTTCCAACGAGAAGTCCCAAACCTTAAACCAAATCATGTTTCTCATGGGCTGTATCGGGCAAGCGTCATGAGGACGAGAACCAGGTGTACGCAGAGTACATAATCTGGTACCGCCGCGTGTACAACATCGAGTGATCTCGGGAGACGCATCGAAACGGCATTTCGGGGGCAGTGAGGGCAATCCTGGAGATGGGTTGTTTCGGGAGGCCCCTTGACCTTAAAAGCCTAAAGTCTAAACTTTAGGCCCGCAGACCGACGTGACTCCCTACTACACGTAACACCAAAAACAAACATCTAGTTTGTCTGGTCCATCACTGCTTCAGCAAACCCGGCCCTCAAGGAACTCTTCACAAAACACGGAAACAAGGGCTTGTCCAATTTATGTCGAAACATTGCCCACAATGACCGGGCGGTCTTGCTTTCGGCACCTCGCCGGAAGCAGGTGGGCCCTCATGTTAATGGTGTACTTAGACGTGCTAGGTTTGTGGGGTCTCTCCTAGGCTTCCGGACAGAAAATGCAAGCCCAAGACCAAGACGACAGTGCAAGTCTATGAGAAACCCCACATGCATTTTCAACCCTACTTGGAACATGCCGCCCAGCTCCTGCGAAGCAGAGATCGCTAGCCTGTGTTTGCGAACCGGGCGGGCATGATGTTGATATGGCTACCAACTCTCGATGAGGTTGTTGTGGTCTAGTGACTGTCTTGGTTTCTAGCAGTTCAATCGACACCTAGTGTGAGACTCTTGTGTTTGCGGCTCTGGCCCGGATAAAATCCTGTTATCTCGAGAGTTTCAGTCTAGAGAATTTCAGTGCCATGAAGACGGACGGCACTGTCTCCAAGCGGTGGCCTCAAGGGCATGATGTAACTATGAGTGTAGACTCCAGATCGCATTGCACCGGTACACCACTGATTTCATTGAATGCCCCGAGATATGCGATACAGATTGTTGTGCGAAGTCTTTTGCGCCAGGCTTGCATAGTGCCCTCCGTGATCTCCACAGTCCCTGCAAGCGCATGCAGAGTGAAATCGAACGGTCCGATTCGTATGGTTCATGCAGGAGAGCCCATCCGAACCTCCAAACTTACACTCAAAATGTACGAACGATGAGCAGGAGAACATGAGGCTCCGAATCACGAGCCGGTTCCTCACCCTGTTCCTCGTGCTGCTGCTTATATCTTTAGAGTTTATACAGTTTGTGTTGTATATGTCATGTATATGTACAAGTACAGAATATGTACATGTACATATTAATATGTATATTGTTATACATGTGTACATACATTACACAAGAACCTAAATAGATACAGAAAATATCTATACACATACATACATAGATGTACATACTTTTATGCATACATGCATACATACACACATACATTCATATGCATACTCGTGACATCTGTCACTATTAGAACGGATATGACTGATATGGGAGGCTGGGCGACTGAATGACCGCTGCATCGGCTGGTGCGCCACTCCGGTTTGACGTGCTCTAGGGTCCGGAGCTTGCCAAGGGCGATTCGGATTCCAGCACTTACTCCGAACGAATATGAAACTCAGGGTGATGCAGGCTGGTGTTCCCTGCACTGGGGGTAGGGGTGTTGAGCGACAAGTATTCGTGCAGACATGCTCTGCTTCCCATTCTGCATGATATCCCAAGCGCGAGAGACAGCAACGTGTTCTTGCCGTCAGTTTGGATCAGAACGGCACGTGCCCCCTGGACCCCTCAACTTCAAGATGACACGGACCTACTGACAAAACGAAAAGCCCCCAAAATCTACAAAGGGGTTTGAACTTGAGACTGCAGCTGCAAATAGTATGAACTCGCGGGCGAAATAGCAAACAAGTTCGCGAGGCTGCAGCTGCCACGGCCGTTGCATTCAACCGCAGGAACCATTTCGACTCTACGGGTGCATGGATCCAACTTTAAAGCCGCAGCTTGCAACATCAGCTAGGTTTTGGAGCGGATTTACACGTAAGCCCCGTAGTAATCCTGCATATGGGTGCCGCGGTTCAGGGAGTGCAAAGTTGGATGAAAGCAGCGTGCGGGCGCCGTCAGCCAACAGGGTCCTCCGATCAGACTGGTCGTGCTGTCCGCGGAGTCCGATCCGCGCCTTCGGGGCTGCCACTTGCTTGTGGAGCCAGGTAGTCGTTAACCTCCTTTTAAGTTTGGGTTTGTAGATTGTTGGTTCTCTTACCTTCGGCATAGACTTCCTTCAGTATTGTCACGGCAAAACTCAGCAAGTCAGGCCTTCAGCTGAGGAGCTGAGCGACAGGTGGCTGCTAGCAGTGCAGGAGGAGGATGCGGCTGCTGCCGGCTACTGTGCACGGCTCTGCGAGACCCTGCGGGGTGCAGAAGCCTTTGCAGAGAGCGACGGCCTGGATGCTTTCATTTCTGTGGCAATGGGCCAGTCAATGAAGGGCAACGGAGGCTTGATGGTGGCCTTGGCTCAGGCATTGGCAATGGACATGACACCTTTCAAGGAAGCGGTCTTCGAGACGTTGTGTGCTGCGGCGCAGTGGCCATCTCTGAAGGGGCGTATTGCAGGGTCAGGTGTCCTGGGTGTGATTACAGCCACACTGCTCTCGCCGCGTCATCCGGCCACAGTCAAGGCGCTGATGGTAAGGCTCTGTGGCCTTCTGGCTGCAGACTCGTTGGAGGCCATCAGCCTGGGCGATGCCCGACGTGCTGAGGAATTTTCGAAGCTGAGGGGCCAGCTGATTTCATCCGGTGGAATCAAGGCCATCGTGGGCCTGTTGGCAGCTTCAGAAGGTCCGGCCGCCGCCGCAGCTGCCACAGCGGTCGTGCAACTCGCCGTGGCAGGGGATGCTGCCATCCGTACCGAGCTACTACAGGCAGACGCCCCCACGGCACTTCTCCGCTGTGCAGCTCGTTTGTCAAAGGCCGGGATGGAGGAGATGTCTGACAGTGATGCAGAGACGGAGGAGGATGCAGCCCCAGAGGCTGCAACGGCTGCGCTTGCCCGTCTCTTGGCGTTTGATGGCGACGGCTGCCAGGAGACTGGGCATGCTGAGCAATCAGCACATTCTAACGAAGACTGACCGCAACAAAAACAGCATAGGAAGCCGCTTTCAGCGAAGCTGTACTGTAGCAGCAGCTAGCTCCTTAGTCCATGCCATGCAAGCCTCCCATGTTCACTTTGCCCACGAGGAGCTCTTGTCGCCGGTACTGGAGCCCGCTGCCCTCAAGGACTTTTGCGAAGCATTGCACGGCAACGGCCAGCGCAGAGCATTGGAGCAGGTCCTGCGATGCTTGGATCTGGCAGGGTCCCGGCACGATGCCTGGCCTGCTTTGCAAAAGGATCTCTGCGAGGACCTTCGGAAGATGCTGGTCCTGCACCGGAGCGATGCAGCTGCGGCTTACCTCCAAGCACTGATGTCCCACTTCGGAGAAGAAGCGATGCTAAGCAACTGCGGCGACCCGAAGTCCCTGCAGCGGGCCCTGGAACCCCTTTCCGGCCCCGGAGCCTGCGCTCTCAAGGCGAGTTTGGCCACACAGGCGCCGGGGCAGTGACCGCTTCACGAGCAGAAGGACAAAGTCTCTATTCCTGGGCTATCCTCCGACAGTCCGACAACATCAGCCATCACTCTCTCTGGCTCTCTCTCTCTCTCTCTTTCTTTCTTTTTGTTTCTCTCTCTCTCTCTCATCTCTCTCTCTCTCTCTCTCTTGCTCTCCTTTGTGTCTGTCTCTTCACATGTGCACACACGCACACAACGTTCGAGTGCGAACCTGTCTCAAGGGTCAAGTAGTTGCAATAGAATGTATTATGTTCCATGTGGTGGCTACTGCGGCCTTTCAGTCGGCATGATGCTTGATGATGCTTGAAGCGATACGTATAGTGAGTAAAGGTTACAATTTCCTGCAGTGCTGGGAAGACAGGGGTAACAGCGTTAGATAGAGGCCCTAAATCCCTTGAACAAACCTGGCCGGCAAACTGACCAATCGAACTAGAACGACATTCTTGTGTCTTACAAGAAATGTCGTAAGCTTCTACTGGCCTCCAACCTTAATCCTCAAACCCGAAAGCCCCAAAGCTCCAAAAACCCAAGCCCGGAATCCTAAAACCCACAAAGCCCTAAGAACCCAAACCGAAAAACCTGAGGCCCTACAACACCAAACCTGAACCCCCAAGCCCTCCCAGCCTTTCACATCAAAGATGGCGGGGGTTTTTGAAGATTAGGGGACCCTTCTTGTCTGAAGCTCCCAAAAGTTGCCAGGTGTCGCCACCCAAACAGCGAGAAATGGTCGGGGCAAGTGCTCCTGCAGAACATCACGCAGGTGCGTGCGACCGGGTCGTGGAGGAGGGTGGGGAGAATGGATTTTGAGTTTCGGGCTGTTGAGGTTTACGGTTCAGGGTCAGAGTGATGGGATTTGGGGGTTCAGAGTTCATGGGAGAAGGGATGGATCTACACAGGCTTCATGCTGGCAGTCTTTGGGTTCGGCGAGAATCGTTTCTAGGCTTCAGTATACATTTAGATAGATTTGAAAAAACAAGTACAGATGAGTAAGAGCACATGTACGGTGTATCTATAAATTTCGTATATATACGTAGACACATGTTCAGAAAGGGACGTTCGAGCTGTGCTGCGCAGACTACTTCGGCGAGTTGATAATTGACTGCCAGCAGAAACGGTGGAGGGAGTGCCCATATAAACCTTAAACTGCAAGCCGCAGGGAGACTGGTCCCGGCACCTTGCTTAAGACGGAATCTCGACAGACAGACTGCTAGTATTATTCCTCAGGGTTCCTTCATATATCCAATATGCTAGAACATACCGCAAAACACGGTTGCAATTAGTGAATGCTTGCGGGCTTGGGCTGTCTCCACTTTACAAGAACCTCCGGCATCAGAGGCACGACGAGCATCCTTAGGGCACCGAAGCCAAGTTCCAAGAAATGGCCTGGCAGGACATAGACACATGGCTTTGCAAGTAGATGGAGGGTATGCAGGTCGGCAGGTAGGCCAGTAGGTAGGTAGGTATGTAGGTGTGTGGTCGTGCTCACATCGCAGTCACACGAACTGAACTCCGCTTCGCCGCCATTGAGGCTTGGGTCCCCCAGCCCACAACATCCCTCTACACCCCAAACTTCCTTTAACACTCCCGAACTCGACCTATAGTAGAGGCCTTATAGAACCCTGATAGAGCTCTTATGGAGCCATGGTCAGCTGTTGGGTTGGCAGCTTCTCCTTCGAGCTTTGTTGCTCCGGGACCTGGGGTGTCGGCTTGGCGCAGCTCGGGGCGCACCCGGTTTACGGTTTAGGACCGAGGCTCTAGCGTTGAGGTTACATGCGATGATTCAGGGTTCGTATTCGGTTACTGTTACTTACCTCTGGGCATTTAAGAATTTTGGTGGTTTTGGGTTTAGGCTTAGAGTGTAGAGTTTAGCAGCTGCAGTAGGCTTTACAGAGGGTTTCGGGGCTTGGTGGCGGGTTTAGCGCTTTAGGTGGTCTTGGGCATCAAGGTTTCGGGGGTTAGGGAAAGGATTTCGGAATTCTCTAGGCCTAAATACAACGGGACACTCCCAAAGCCTTCATGTGGACTTTAAGCCTTTCAGACTTACATGCTTGGCAAGATTTCGGTATCCTGTCCTGGAGCCTCAGCTGAGGACAGTAGGGTTTAGGGTTTAGAATGACCGTCGTATTACAACTTAGTTACACAAGGCTCACTGGTTTTCAAAAGTTAGCGTAGGCTTGGAGTCTAGTTGAGGGCGTTCAATCGATTTCGGCCTTCTGGGGTTCCGGGAATTTCGGCCTTCTGGGGTTGTCGGACTGTGGATTCTTCAGGGCAGGAGCAACCAGTCTTATGACTGCGCGAGGAACGTGCGCCCGCAGCAGAATAAGCACTTTCCCAACCCCGCAGTGCTATGTTATGTTTCTCAATGATAATGTTAGAAGAGGAAGTAGCAGTAGTAGTAGCAGTAGTAGTAGTAATGTTGACAATAATAATAAATAATATCACTGATTATAGCATGCGCAAGAAAAATGTCAAATCGTCATAGAACTGACTCTGCGAGCTTGGCATGTTCGGCCTGCGGTCTTGACACCACCCGTGCTGTTTTGACACCTCCGTGAACAGGGAGTATCACGGCAGAATCCCGAGGATATCCCACCAAAGCCCTGAACCCTTCAGCCCCCGAGATGTTGATCCGCATATAGGGTTTCCGGCCTTCTTTATAGGTATTTCCGTATTGTGGACTTCCTTATGCAACCCGTGAATCAAGACTGGAAGGTCCTGTTGGGACGATGCCTTCAATTGGGACAGTTGCTGCACCTGGCTTAGCATTGGGGATGCCATGGCAATTACCGCAGTTCCCGAATCGGAGCCAATGCTTCGGCACTGATGCAGGAATTTCGGGCTTGTTGCTCGGGGACTCAGGGAAATTACTGGCTGTCTAAACAGCACCTCAACCCAGGTAATATTGGGCTTATGGTATTTGCAACGAGCTCATTAGTTCCCCATCCCTGTGAACCCCAGACCCACCACACAGCCCGCTCCGGTGCCCTGGCACATGAACTCCACACCCGACATGCGCCCGAAACCAAAACCTGACAGCTGAGGCGTTCCCGAAATCCAGCAGCGCCTTATCAATGACGGTTGTGACCCCCTGGATGTGGAGGACTGCTGATGAGATTCAGAGAATCCAGCTGCAACTGGAGAACGCAACCCGAATGTTATTGACGCCGGGTGGATGGGCCATCCGTAGAGCAGTGGACCAACGAGCACAAGACCGAACATTGCAAAGCAACATCTGAGACCGAGGTTTCTGTGACACATTGCTCGATCTGCCTGTATCCCGGCATCTATGTATGCTATGTATGCATGCATGCATGCAATTTGAATCCATGAATCAGTTGACTTGAGCCGCACTCGCTGACATTGACATGCAATGTGAATATGAAGCCCGGGAAGACGCAGAGATATTCTCGAGATTTGATATGTTTGCCGGCATTTGGTGGGCTGCGCTCCTTCCCACAACTACCATTCTTAGTTCGTTTCGGTTCTTTTTGCTGCTACTGCTCCCTGTACTGCTGCTGCTGCTACTGCTACGACGACAGAGACGACGATCACCACGACAAGTGCGACGACGAGTACGACCCACTACTCCGCTGCTGCTGCTTCTACTGCCACTGCTCCTGCTCCTGCTACTCTTGATCCTGCTACTCCTCCTCCTGTTGCTGCTGCTCCCACTCCTGCCACTGCTGCTCCTACTCCTGCTACTGCAACTCCAATTGCTACTACTCCTACTCGTCCTGCTTCTGCTCCTACTCCTACTAGAGCGGGCTTCGCCAGGATCCGGCAAAGCTCCGGAGCCTCTCTGCAGCCTGGCGATGACGATTTGGGCCGGGTGGGTCTGAAGGTCCGTTCAAAGTTCTGAAAAACAACCCACTTGCACGGCTGCTGCTAAACTTTGATGCGAGGCTTCTATTACACGGAGCGCAGGGTTGATGTCCTTATCAGCAGTAGTCACTGTACTAGTTTGGAGGCTGGCGACAGGAGTCCTTCCAGGTTTCCCCCATATTACAACCTATCCCGACATCCTGTCCCACGCATTTGGGCTCCTGCAGTAAGCTCGCGGCCCAGGCAGAAAAAGGTGTTCAAGGCCGGCAAGCAATGCTGCGAGGGCTTAGGTGGCCTGGAGTTTCAGAGTGTGTGCTTGTTCCAGTGAGGAAGTCTTTCTCACTTCAGCTTGAAGGGATCTTCGCGGGATGTGTTCTTGTTTGGGGTCTGCACTCTGCATTCGCCATTCAGGCAGCCATTTGAGGCCGGAGGAGCGTACATTCAACAGTGCAGCTTTAAATGCATGTATAGAGAAGACATGTTCAAGACGCCTGAAGCCCATGGAGGCATGCTAGTAACGGGCACTGCTACCATGATGAAGCCGTCAAGGCCTGACAAAGTACCGACTGGCCAGCATGGCAAGTCCCCTGGGCTCTCAACACTTCGAAGTGGTATGGATATATACATCCGTCGTCGCAGTAGCAGTCGTCGTCGTCTTAGTCGTGGCAGTGGTCGTAGTCGCAGCCGTAGGAGCAGGAGGAGTGGCTCAGTAGTACCAGTAGCAGCAGCGGTAGTAGCAGCAGCTGTTGCAGTAGTAACAAGAAACGGAGGTAACACGAAACGGAAGTTGGTGCTAATTTCAAACACCTCAGTCGGGATCACAATGAGGCGAAGAGTAGTTGTCATGGTTGTGGCAGTCGTATTAGAGAGGGTAGTAGCAAGTACCACTAGTACGAAAGATGACGCAGGTATTGGCAAGATCCATTCCAAAAGTTTATCAGCTCCTAGCAAAAACTATCACATACTATCACTAACACAACGGATTGCTCGCAAAGCCCCGAATATGACGTAGTCCCCTGGAACCTCTGGTCCAGGTTTCAAGGCTCAACCGCTCTGAAGAGCACCTAAACCAGAGCCCTGTCCCTGTCAGTCCTTTAAGCTTCGCTCTCGTCTAAGCACAAATCCAGGGAAGGGCAACTGGGAGCAGCTCATTATGGACGCCTCGATGCAAGAGGTTCAGATTTACGGTCGGCCCGGGACATCCCAAGAAGCAGACAAGCGCTGGCCCCCTAAATATGATCCCTAAACCCTCAACCCTCCAGCCCTGTAGCCCTCCACTCCAGCCCTCCAACCCTCCAACAGATATGAGGCCTTGGAACATACTTGGGAAAAGACGAGTTCGAAGCGGATGAAACTAGGGTTTCAAACGGGTTGTTTTAAGGGTAGTTTGAAGGTTTTTGGTTTAGTGTCGGAAAGGTGCCCAAACCGCCTGTACTGAGTATTGAGACGTGTAATTCCAGGCTGACTCCTGGCTGCTAATCGAGGAGCAAGGGAGGCCTCGCAATCCAGCAAGGAAGCGTGAACCATTGGTCGTTGTTCTTGCTGTTCAGTCCCGGTGGCATGGCCCTTAACATTGGGTTTTGGACATGCCGAAAACCAAACCCACAGCCAGCCCCAACCCACAACTGTACCCCAACTCCTAAGCCTAAGCCCTGCACCGGAAAAGGGACTATAACAAACCCTAGACACAAACCATTTCCTGTCCCGAGGAATGCCTGGATACCTACGACACGCCGGAGCGCGGCGGGGGTGGAGAGTCTAGAGGGGTATCAGGGCCGTAGCTAGGTTCATGGGGCTTTGGGTCGTTTCGGGTCTAGTGTCAGTCACCTAGGCTGATGGGCGTTTACATTTTCATTTTTAGTGACTCAGGGCTTTAGGGTATAGGCTCCAAGGCTTCAGCGGTTGAGGGTAAGTTTGCCAGAGCAACTTCAGCACAGTCAAGACAAGTTCTAATGAGGAGGATAGTCCTAAGGAGGAGCTTCGTGCAGACACAGGAGAACTTCCGCTTCTTCCGTCGCCACTCGGGACTGCTGGGACACGACATCGCGCACGTTGGTAATCCGGATGCTACCTGGCTTGGGGACTTCAAGATCATCAGGACTTAGGCGGTAAACTTGCACATCGGGGTTTCCTTGTGTCCAGAAAAAATTCTTGGTGAAGTTTGGTTTGGGATAGCAGGACAACTGCCTATTCTTAGGAGTATGTCAGGGGCATCGGGTCTGAGGGCCTGGGCCCCTAAATTCTGAACGTGAAAATGAACCTGACGCCTTGGCCACTGGGCCGGCAATCCGGGAGATAGCGGAGGCTTTAGCTCAACGGGCATGGAGTCCATGGGCTTAAAGATGGTTCACAAAGTCGGTCCGTGATACAAACATGCCCAAGCAAACGACGCAACTGACGCGGACAAAGACAGACAAACAGCCACAGACCAGCAGAAATGAGGTTACGACCAAGGGCGGCTTACAGACAGACTGTGACACAGACAGAGGCCGAGGCCGGAACACACAGGGACGGACAGAAACACAGACCGAGAGACAGAGAGACAGACAGACGACCACACAGACAGAACAACAAACAAAAGGACAGAGAGAGGGAGAAAAAACCACCCAAACATACAAGCTTCGCGAGCACTATCACACATGTATACTCCACTCACCTCCAAAGCCGTAAAGCATGCACCGAACCGAATGCAGTGTTTGATGCAAGCGGCACATCGAAATCTCACACTGCTCTCCGCATGATTGCAGGCTGTGGTGACACGAGGAAAATCCAGAGGCACCCTTTTCAACCAAGTGAAGACATTCCCTAAAGCTGCACAGGTTCGGCTTCAGGCCCTGTCAAACTTCGCCTAGGGTCCCAGGAGATACATACCGGTAAAGCCGTGGAGATGGGTCGTTTCAGGAACAAGTTGGAGATCTCTCAATGATGCATACCATCCCAAAATGTTGTCAAGTTTCTGATACGTTGCATGCCCATTGGCTGGACCTTTGCATGCACCCCCGCCCCCCATGATCTTTGATGCGCGATGTCGCTGGCTTGGTGTGTCATGTTTGCACGAGCGCAGCACCAGAAAACCAGTGACCAACCAGCATGTGACGGTTCAAACGGTGAATCAAGACCCAAGCAAGCAGCACGATTCTCCCGCTTTGTTTCAGCTTGGTACGTCAGTAGACGAGGTGTGCACGGCAGCCGGTCACAGCTTCTTCTGGGGCATGCTCGTCTTCCGTTTGGAGCAAGCGCCAGGCTACGAGCTTGAGGTTGTTCAGTTTCAGTATGAGTCGTCGTAATCGCCGTAAAGTCGTCTTTGGCAGTAGTAGTCGTAGTGGTCGTGGTAGTGTAGTGGTAGTCTTAGGGGTGGGGGTGATGGCAGTAGCACTAGCAGCAGCAGCAGCAGCAGTAGTGGTGTAGCCGTAGTCAGTAGTCATCGTCGAAGTCGCAGTCATGGTGGTCGGTAGTCGATGTCGCAGCCGCAGACGCAGTCGTAGTCGCAGTGCAGCTGCATCAGGAGCAGGAGCAGGAACAGGAGCGGGAACCGGAGCCGGAGCAGCAGCAGGAGCAGTAGCAGTAGCAGTAGCAGTGGCAGTAATAGTAGGAGGAGGAGGAGAGGAAGAGGAAGAAGATTTGTAGTATAGATATAAGAAATGCAGCCGGGGTACAGGCAGAAATGGACGAAGTCGCGCGGAGTGGCGTAGTGGCAGTCATGAGTGCCTGTGGCGGCGTTTGACCACAGTTCTGGGTCCTAGCGGGAGTGAGATGAGGAATGAGGAGCACGAGCAGCAGCAACGGTAACAGCAAGTAGTTACGTGTGCTGATGCTTAACTGCATAATGAGTATGGCGGCTGCCATTGTCGTCGCTGTCGCTGATGGCAGACCGTGGTAGCAATTCTTGCTTCTCTTCGTTGCCTTTTGCATTCATTGAACACGTGCAGGTGTTTCCTCGCTTTCTTCTCAATGCTCCAGAAGTTATAGCAAAGCAGCCGAAGATAAATGACCGTCCTTGCGCCTGCTTGCTACGAAATCAGACCGCCAACCTGAACCAGAAGGTCGCACTCAGGGCTTTCTTCCTTTTTGGTTGCATTTTCCCTTGTAAACAGTGTTGCAGGGAGTTTCTGTGGAAAACCCTAAGGGTCTAAGTGTGCCAGGCTATCCTCCCCGAGATGTCGGGCTGGAGTTCAGCCTCTGCGTGCCCAAAAGCTGCTCCTTTTCAGTTGTGGCTCGGCATCCCCATGCAGCACAGGAAACCAGAACAACTGTGTGTCTGTGTATGTGTTGGGGCATTGTGCGGAGCACCAAGATTGGTACGAAAGCAAAGATTGTATGACTACTGCGTCGCCATGCCCAGCATGATAATCAGGAGGACTCGGACCATGACCATGAGGGAGCCCACGATGGTGTTTTTACGCGTGTGCTAGGCACAGACATCCTGATATCGCAGACCCCAAAACCCAAGGACGAAGACGAAACTCCACTTGATGTAAGCATCTGTGGCACCCTGACAGGTGGAAACCATCTTCGTGCCATACACGCTGGGGCGCTACCTTGGCCTCAACTGGGGCCCCGAGACCCCGGAGGTCATGTCGAGGCGCAGATTTTCGTGGAAATCTTCTTTGTGCTGTTAAATATCGGTGCCTTAATAATTAGCATCGGGTGTCGGGGTATAGTATAGTACCCTGATAACAACAAGATGGTACGCCAGCATGGTACCCCAAGGAAGAATAGGCCCCTGTGTTAGGTTTTCGTGACTAACCTCTCGATATGAACATTGAGATTCACGATTTCCTATTTATAGAAGCTATGATGGCTCTGATGCTCACCATCACAGCAATGGCCACTACTTTTGTGCAGAGAAACCACAACTTTGATAAGCGCAAGACATCAGTTGATAACGAGCGACAGGCATTCAATCTAACCACAATGAGTATAGTCTTGGCTTCCAGTACATTCCATTATATACGAAGGCATTTTTCAGAGAGATCTCACTGTCATGGTCCTACACAAGCAAATCTGAAAGCAAAAAGGGGTGATAAAACATGCCGTCGCGCTAGCTGCTCTGTGTGCATGCTCCAACTCACCAAGTGCAGAGGTGGAATGTGGACAAGGCGAATACAATCCCTGTGGAGGACGTGACTCTTGTCGTTTCAGTTGCTCTTCGTCTGGCTGTCACACCAGCGTTTCGGGGGCTACAGGGCTACGGCCATGGGCTTCGAGGTGTGTGCACGTCCTAGGCCCAGCTAGCCTTGAGCCCTACACTCGACACCCAACCGTGCCAGGACATGGTGAACCACTTTGTCCACAAAGTCGCGTGGTCTGCAACCTTCAGGTCTCGCAGGTTGATTTCGGGATTGGCGATGTTTAGGGTTTAGCGTTGGGGTAGCGATCAACTCCCGCAATCCTGAAGAAGCCAAAGCCCTGCAGCAACACGAGAGAATCAAGGACAAAATGCAGGAGGAGCAGTAGGAATACGAAGGCTGACGAAGTAGTCCAGTGCCCTCAGTTGCCCGCACCCTAAACCCCGAGTTGTCCTACGCAGCTTCGACTGTAAGGGGCTTAGAAGCCCTGAACCCCAAACTCTGAACCCCCTTAAACCCTAGGCCCTGAACACCCCATCATAAACCCCAAACTGAACACTAAACGCGAAACCTGAACGCAAAGATGCCCAGATTGTGGCGAAGCATCCGAAGGGCCCTGGCGGATGGTATCAGCAGGAGCCGGGGTGGCATGTAAACGAGACACCTTCCATACTTCGAAGTAGTGTCAGGTCTCGAGGGTGTCCTAGACGCTGTTCTTTGTTGATACAGGCTAGGAAGTAACATTGCGCCCTATGTTATGGTCGCAGCATAATGTAGCACCCCAAGCCTCGCAGGCCCCGAAGGTGTTTCTGGTCTTTGTTTGGCCTGCCATCTAGACTTGGAAGACAGGCATCACCCCAAGTACAGAGTTGCTGTCAGGGATGTCAAACCACCAAAATCCTTAGCCGCAAACCCTAAAACCCCCAGGCATCAAATTCTAAAGCCTACAAAGAGATATACCCTAAACTGCCCTAAACCCGACGGTGCCATGAAGGCACTTCTAACCCCACTGCTTCAGCTCACCTAGCTCGACGAGACAGCTTCGAAACTCGGAGCCTTGAAAGCCCAGGAGTGGCCCTATCGCCAAAAGTTGTGGCAGTACCAGCCGAGTCCCTGGACATGTTGGCTATGGGGGTTTCTGCAGTCAGGGAGTGGGTCGAAGTGGTTCTCAGGGTTTGTGCGGTTTCGGGCTCAAGACATTTGAAGGACGAACTTCGATTAAAACCCGATGCCGGGGTGCCGAAACTAAGTGAGCATCGTCTGGGCGGAAAAATCATCACGAGGATACCCGCCCATGAAGGCATCCTCATGCGACGTCCTTCGCATCTGGTATAGATGTTGTTGCAACAAAACCGACGAGAATACCAGTCCAGACACACTATGCTGCAAAGCCTCCATCGCAAACCTGCTTGGATGCTTAACTCGAGCCTTTCCGTCTGCTACATGGAGCCTCAAGACCCAAAGCCTACACCTCCCGTCGATCCCGGGGCTGGTGGCCGGGGCCCGAAAGCTGTGCGGTGCTCGCTGCACTGGCAGGGCCACCACTGGTCGCTGCTCGGATCCACTCGGGGGCTGGATACTTCGCGTGCGACTTGCTGTTGCAGCTGCTATGTTCATGGCGATGATAACGACGAGGATGATGAACATGTTCGTGATCACCATGGAGATCACTACCAGATTTGTAGAAGAACGATTGTAGGGTTGAGGCCGGGTTTTCAGACCTGCAGATCCTGCATTGTTAGTTTGAAGTCGGAACGCCGGGGGTGGTTAGCAGTCTGAGAAGAAAGAGGTAGCATACAAATCCCAAGCAGAGACATAGTGCATGCTTCTCTTTAGTGCATCTCTTCGTGCTTTGCGTTGCCGCTTGTACTTAGTTGCGTTTATGTCTACCATGTGCGTGTATTGTATAAATATAAATATATAGATATATATATATATACACACATCATCATCATCATCATGATCATCATTGCGGTTCTTGCTGAGCCACTTCGGGTTTGAGGGTTTTGGGCTTGGCAGGCTGGCATGTGCCTGCAGCTGGCAAGATGTTTCGGCATGGGCGGCCGGGCTGAATTGACATGAGGCATCGATTCGTAGCAGCAAGATATCTCGGGTTCGCTACTGCTAGGATACATCGTGGAACTTCTGAGAACCGGTTTGCTGCCCGACCCAGGGTTGGTGTCGCGACAAGGATGAGATGTAAATCGGCAGAGTTCGCTTCCACTGGTGCAAGATCAAGACCAGTAGTGTGCTTGAAGCATCCCAGGTCTTAGTCTCTGGGGTTTTTAAGTTGCCTGTGCTGGTTACAACCGTGGTTTCAACCCTAGGTACTATTCCAATCGCCCCAACCTTTATGTTACCCGAACAGGTGCTCAGCACGACAAGGCCGAGCCCAATGGGAGCAGAAGCTTCTTGACAGACCATGAATGTTTCTGTAATGGCTTTGACTATCGATGCGGGCCATCTAGCAAAGCATAAGATGATACCGCCGATCACAAGGAGCTCGAAAAATGCAGCAACTCGCAGTTACTGATGCATACCGGTTGAGGCTTTACGCTTCATGTCTCCAAGCTCGTGACGATTGTGTAAGCTGCAGGACTTTGAAACTCAGTCCTCAGCCTACATCGGCTGGGAATCTAAGCAATGCTTCGTCTGCACTGGGGACATTAAGGTCCGTTAGAATTCTCGTGCGATGGAACGTGCGGGCACAAGTGATACCGAAGTGATGTGGCCACTTGTTTTTGATTAACAGTCTAACAGCCTCAAGTGTGTCAGTCATAGGCAACACCAACCCTTCACTATCATGATCCTGTGCACAATTTTTCGCACGAGTAACTGAATTGTCCCAAGGCTGGAAACCGACCCTCCATTTTTGCATACGGGTATTCCCGATTATGTTATAGCATTCTTCCTGCAAGGTTCTTGGCTGTACGGCCTACGAACCTTCGCCCCCCAGCGGCACATCCACGACCTTTGGGTCGCCAGGACGCCCATTTCGGGTTTGGGCAGGAGGGACGTACAACACATGTATTCGTCCTTTTGCCGTTACTCGTAAACGTGGTACAAGGCACGGCATTCGAGCCGAATCGCGTTGGTTGTGGCCTGGAGCGCCGGCTCATTCACTTTATCCTCTCATTCTGATGAGTCCTCCGTGCTCCTCGCATGGTCAATGTCGGAGTTCGACCGATGCAAGCTTTCAGAAGGCTGCGGCCCCAAGCCCCTTTTAAACCCCCGACAACAAAGCTTTGCAGCAACCCTGCCAAACCTTCTAAAACCCGATAAATCGTACAAAGCTTCGTAAATTTAAATCCCTACAAAACTCCTTGGCGGTGGGGTTATGAGAAGGATAACCCCAAGTAGGGTACCCAAAACTCTACTTACTAAGTCCCCTTAGACGGATCTCCGTAATGGGGATTTTAAAGGATCCCTTTGAAGGAACCCTTAACCCTAAACCCTAAACCCTTTCCAAGAACAGCCTCAAAAGCACGAGGAGCGGAGCTGAGGAGATGCCCCAGCTCCATGTGCTTCGACTGATTCTTCAACTCCTGGATCCTCGGCTCAGCTTCAAAAAGGGGCTGTGTATGACTCTAAACCCTAAACCCTACTATAGGGTCTTTATAGTACTTTCATGGGCCTTGACTCGGTTTGGGTTCAAGGTACTTGTATTTTCCCATTGTACGTGAACCTGATCATATCCTGGGCGATCATTAGTACTGCTTGGCAACCTTACCTTGGATTATTCTGCCGCGCAGTCAACAATTGGTTACGAACGTTTTTTATGTCAATTAACTTGAACTTGTTTGCTGCATATGCTTAAGTTCAGGGTTGAAGCAGCTATAGGTCCAGAAGCCTCTCTACCGCGGTAAATCTCGGGAGATGGGTACTTGTAGGCATTCCGAACAGGTTTGGCAACCGGTTTTTGCTTCTGGTCTGCAGTTTGGACAAGTTGTACGCTAAGCTCTAGAACATAAACCCAGCATGCGGGTTCTCTATCGTTTTTCAATTCCAGTAGACCCGGTGGCTTTGGGTCTTAAATGAGTGTCAGCCCACTCGAAACTCCGGGCCCTGAGTCCCCCCAAAAAACCCCCAAACTGAAACCCAAAGAGGTCTGCTTCCAGCATACCATCTTGCTAGTCGACTGGCTGGGCGGCAGTGGCTATGCTGGGATCGAGAGCTTCCAGCCGATCACCAGCCAAGTGTCCAAGGTGAGTTTTGGGCTTTAGTTTGCATGTCGGGTAAGGGCCCACAAGCACCCCATGTTTAGCAGCCGTCCACTTTCGAACTGAACTGATTTATTCACCAAGGGTCCGAACCTTAGACTCTGTGTGTTTGCCATGTATCTTTCTGCACTTTGCGCGACATGTGTCATGTGTAGATTGAAATTCGAGGACTTTTTGAAGGAATGCTGTGCAGCGTCAGCCCTCCAAGATTCGTTTGTGCAGGTGCTTGGGCGGGTGAACCACACGTTCGCCTGCCTCTCTGTCGCCGTCAACTCAGAAGTGAGGGTTCCCGGCACATGTAGACTATACGTATAAAGCCTAAACCCCTAAATCGGTATGAACCCCAATGGCGACCGACTCCTAAAAATGCAAGCCATACACCGATATGATCTGCCAACTATCGGCGTGCATGAGCAGTCCAAGAGAATGTTTTCCGAAGCACACATTCTCCACGATCCTGTGTCTTCACCCCTCCGTACAGAAAGTAGCCGGCAATCATTGAGGCAGAACGCCCTTGGCCCCATTTCATGCTGTGTGGACACAGCGATTGTGAATGCACTGCGCGAGCAAGAAGGTGTTGAGTATCCGGTCCATGGGGAGCACCTTGCGTGCAGTTCGTGCGGCTGGTGGAGGCTGGATGCATCATCCTGGGCAAAGACGTTCTGCCGAACGTCCCCTCAAGACCGCATACCTTGGGAAGCCGGTTCCAGTTTGGATATCCTTGTGCACCTGCTTCTTCCCCCAAATCGTCCGGAGGACATGTTGCAGTATCATATAGTTTGCAAATTCCTGCTACACCGCTTGACACAGCTCTAGTGACAATGCTCGCTTACTGCGATAGCACGAGCCTGACTAAAGCAATGAGCACTAGCTTTTACTGCAACATTGGTTTCTGGCAGTACCGCGCATTGCGGAGCTCAAACTGTTGACCGCCAGCGTTGTGTTTTGCTCCGTACATGTTCTCATGCGCCCTCGCTCTGCCCCGTCGCTGGTTCTCATTCTAAAACAATTCCGCACACCACTGTTACTTGCTGCCAGGGCTTGCAAGGTCCGCCCTTGCTGCCACGACCTGGACAATGAGAAGATGGCTAAGGCGTTTGCAGTAGGGTTGCTGCGCCGGCTTTTTCATTACACCGCGTAAAATGCATCGGGCACAACTCGGGGCACCGACATTGCCACTGACTTCTGTCACACTCATAGATAACAGTTATGGTTATGGTACAGGATAAGGAGCTCAGGAATGACACTAGTTGCAAAGTTTCAAGCACCTTGAGAAACACTCCTGCACGGGCAGAGTATGTGTGGAAGCGGACCTGGTGCTGTTCAAACCCTCTGGGATCGTAATGGATTTGGCGAAGCGTTAACGTCACGCCATCAAACGCTAGCAAGTTTGGACCACATTTCAAGAGGCTCCACTTAGGAGAACATGATCCCCTCTGCCCTGTTCAAAAAGCTCGAGACTTGAACCCAATAATTTCGGAAACCTAGCAAGATGAGTGACTATCACGCTCCGAACCTTCAAATCCTAAAAGCTTTTAGGTTTCGAATCACGCAACATTCAATGCGCCTCGCGCGGAGGCAAGCGTGCCACCTTGCTTTTTGGATGCTCTTCGGCCGGTGGGTTTGGTTGAGGGTTTAGGGTAGCTAAGAGAGCGCAGGCCACAGGACGAATGTGGGGTGCTGTGCTTTTGCGGTCGTGATCACTCCTAAACCCTAAACCCTACACTCCTAAGGGTATGCCGGCAGAGTGAAGAGCTGAAAGCCTAGATGTCCGATGGACGTCTCCGGTTTGGGATTTAATGTAGGGCCTTAATAATTAGAATAGGGTTTTGGGGGTTCCTTATTATAATTACAGCGCCCTGTACTAATTATTAAGGCCCCTACGTTAAATTCCTCACTGCAGGTTTTGGGAATGCACTCCAGCTCACAGTATTTGTTCTTGGGAAGCCCCGAAGGCCAATCAAAAAAACGCTTTTTACTATTATGGTGATTGCTTTAAAGTGTAGCTGTAGCGATAATATGCGTGTTCGGGGAAAAGAGCAGGAATGAGTGTGCTTGAATCGTAGTATCGCTCCTGCTGTCCGGCAGTATAGACCAAGCTGCCAGGTAGGAAGTTACTTCACTCGAATTACGTAACCGGTTAGGCAACTTGGGAATAACGATTACAAACGACTTGCACCCTCTGGGTTCAAGCATGGCCTGAGAGCTTTTTCGACGGTGTGAAGGTTGTCTGTAAGTCAACTTAAGTTAACTCATTAAGCCGCAGCAGTAAGACAGCATACGATTAAGCAAATGATGAGACCTGCAAGAACTAGTCTCGGAGTCAGAAGGTGAGAAATGTTGCCATGAAGCAACCAAGCTATAGGGGCGTGTTTGATTGATTACTGCCAACCCAGGTCTTGTTTCCCATCCTGATGCATATCGTGTAACAATGATCTGTACGAGTTGAACCCAGGTTCTTCTATGTTCACCTGGCGAGAGAGATCCCCTGGAAGCCCTTCCCGAACTTCACTTTGATTTGGTACCAGGACGCAGGGTTTCGGGTTTAAGCTAGTTTTTCTGCACGCGAGATTTCCTTGGTAAGCTACGGGGCCTCGTCATACTCTTCCGGTTTGGGCGTGCTGTTGTGTCTCCGTGCATCGATCTATGCGAGAAAGGTGCGAAGTGACACAGCACTGAAGCCTGTGTTGCAGGACCGGTTAGATGTGTGTCGAGACTCTGAGCTGCTGCCGAGCGCGCGGTTACCCAAAGAGGCCGCAGTTAGGGGAAGAAATGCCACTCTAGGAGCCACCCGCAACCCTAGATTTTGAAAAGTCTTTTAGCGGGTTGGCTCGGAGGCAATGGTCTCTGCAGAAAGATGCAGTCTTGTTATGTCTTGTTTAACCGCTTTGAGTATAAAGGTTTGAAACATCTGGGTCGGGCCATTGCTGCTTGCAGCTCCATTTGCCCAGATTTCGCCAAAGCCTTAACCTCTGTACAATAGACGGGCGAGGCCTAGACCCGTAAGCCTGGCTTCGACGCAGCAACGTGAATCTGAAGCATGGCAGGTAGCTGCATATCTGCCCATGTGGCTGCTGAGCCTGCTCTTTGTGTACGAGCACGGGGCCAAGCAGATATTGCCTTGTCGGTTTAGGGTGTCGGGTGTCGGCTGCGACCAATGCACGGGCTCTGTTCCGGGCAGTCATGGGGCCAGACTAGTTAGGAATATGATTCCCTTCATGTAGTCCCTGCGTAATTGAAGTACACTATAGCCCAAAACCCTTCAAAACACCAGGGCTCCCATGTCAAGGAGGGAAGGCAGACATGGTTGCAGGAAGCTCCAGCTGTCTTGCTGAGGCCTGTGAACCAGTTGCTGAATCTTTACCGCCCGGCGGTGACAGCTTGCCACAACATGCAGGCAATGTCAAGCTTGTTCACAGTGTGATGAGACGGTCGAATTTCACCTGCCTCGTCTTCGGAAGCTCTGTGGAGATACTAGTACTGTGTGCTGCAGCCTCAACTCATTTCGAGTCCAACAGGATTCGACCACCTTTAAGTGGCCAAACCTCTGGTGCACAAATGCCATCAGCCCCGTCCTCTGCGCAGATCTTCGAGTCTCTGTTCGCGGTCAGCGTAGTCGGCGCAGGCCCGAAAGTCCGGTGACTGGGGGGCTCTGACTCCAGCTCGGGCACTTTTTGGGCCTAAGTCTCTCTCTCCTTTCTACCATTGTTAGTACCCGTGACGGATCAACTGATCTTGTTTTTGAATAGCACACTGTGTTCTACGTCTGCACGCCGGCATGCAAGAGCAGTCGTTAATCATGATGATTTTTTGCAGGAGCCTTGAACGTGTTGCATTGAATGTGTTGAATTGGTTCGCTCTTCCGGTGGTCTAGATTTCCTACACTTGCAGAAGCAAAGCCATCATAAGATGGTGGCACTGGTATTTGTATTTGGAGATCACGTGCCCGCCTTCACGCAGGCATCGGCTTCATAAGGCACTTCAGTGGCCTGCGTCTCAGCTCCTGCGGGTGAGCCTTGAGGTTCATTCGACGGAGGATATGCTATGCCACTATGCATTGCGGGGCCTTCTGCGAGTCTAGCCCACGTCCAAAATTGAACTGAAAATCGAAATTGAAACTCATAAAACATGGTAGAGAAGCCCTGAACCCTCATTTAAACCCACCTGCCCAGACCCAATGCAGCAGCTTTAACAAGTACCACATTATTTCTTAAGGGCTCCGTATTATAATTATAGTATATGCCAACACCCAATTCCAATTATCAATGCCCCTATATGATTAGCCTCCCATCAGCACGCCTCCGAGGCAACGCCGGTGCCGTTTGCATTGGCATGTTGGTCACGGCCTTCTGCTTGTGGTTGGAGCCAGAGCTTCTTTGTGAGGCCTGGGTTCTTGTTTTTCCTTCCGGGGTTTGGAACTGTAGTGGGGATGATTCGCACATCTACAGTAATGAAAGCTATAGAGGCCCTCTCTATCATTTTGGACACATCTCCCCCTTTCGATTCTCTCCGTCTCTCTCTCTCTCTCTCTCTGTCTCTCCTGCAGGTTGCTGGCAGTGTCCTGTGCACGTTGCTCCTTAGGAATCTGCATCCTTAGTATCTCTCATGTCAAGAAGCAGCCCTGAGTCATAAACAGGCTACTCAGGAACAGAGCCTTCAGTAGGAGTATTGGTGCCTCTGCCATTAGACCAGCACGTGAGTTGAGAACGTTGAAAAAGCTTGCTGAATAGCATCTTTGAAGAAGGGGGAGCCTGAAACATGAATGCACCGGGCAGAATGCAGCTGCAAGCGAGAGCGGTGCCGTAGCCTGGGATGCATTGCGCGGCCTGGGGAAACTAGCAACTGCGAGCGAGAACCAGCAGCTTCCCCCTGCGCCACCTGTCGACCGCATCTGAAGTGCTGTCCAACTTCGTGGAATGGCAGGGGAGATGCAGCCTGATGTTGAAGCTTATCCTACACATCCCGCGAATGCACGCTGATTTTATCCCCAGAGGTCTCGTGCCGTGAATCGACAAGTTGAGTCGTGAGAAAATTCATGGTATTCTCATATGCTGCTGTCGTTGACTTGCCTCTGTATGAAGATTTCCAGCATGAGTTCCTATCCGCAGTCTTTCGTTTGAATTTGGTGTGCTGCTGTCATCTCTATGGGGATGACTACGAATTCATTTACCCACCTGACCCACGAGAGAAGAGCGCAGGGATTTCGGAATGGGCGTCGCTTCGTGGGCTGCACGCCCTGCGAGATGTTGCTTGGACGCTCGCAGGAGTTTTAGGAAAAGGTGGCTTGCTTGCGGCTTCTACTGTCCACGTTCTGAGACATAATTGTTAGAACTGAAAGAATGTATCGGCGATTGGGATTCAAACTGAGAGATCCTGAGTCCACCCTGATGTCCAACAACAGACGCCCAAGGCTTCCGGGTGCCTTCCTGTGTGCATGGCTGCTGGAGGCGCAGGGGTTGAGGGTCGGGCAAGTTCTAGGGGGGCCGAAAGCCGAGTTGGGTTAGATGAGAGTTGGAGAACACAGAGCACGATAAGAACGCATCGTTGGTTTTGTGCGATTTTGGTGTCAATGGAGTTCTCAAGATTCATACCTTCGTTGACTCGGGAAACATCTGCTGTGCTGCTGCCTGCGATCGGCGGATCCTTAAGCCCTGAACGCCAGAGCGTAAGCATTCAGCACCCCAACTCAGGACGTGAATGGCAGTCAGTAAAACTAGTAATAGCAAACCTACACATAGTAGTAGTAATGACAATACGGAGAATAATAAAGCCGGTAAGACTCTGGGCACCTGGGCCCCAAATCGCTGCGCTTGCCGAGCCTGCGAAGCCTCAATTCAATCCCGGACGTTTCACATATCAAACACTATCACTATACTGTACTATATACTGTACTTTATTATGTAATTCGAATACCATACTAGTACCATACTAATTGAGCACTATTACTGTACTATTACTATACGAATATACTACCATACGATACTATACCAATAAGACACTATCACCAGACTCATACTCATACTAATACGAATACTAATATACTATTACTTGCCTAATACTACACAAACACTATACTAATAATACTATAGAAAACCCCTATACTGATGTTGCTTTGACGTGGCACCTCGCCTCGTCGGTGCTGGATGCACGGATTTTGAGCGAGCTTACTAGGGGGTACCGTGCCACCCAATGAAGAGCAACAAAACAGTCTTCACGTCGTATAAGACACTAACTACGTCCGAACTCGGACGTCCGAACTCGGATACCAAAACTTATCAATCCCGGTTTCGAACTCAAAGCCCGAAAACCCCAACCACTGATACCCGGAAGCCCCAGATCACTTCACCGAACGCTCCGTGCCAACCAGGCGCGCTGCCTCCCGGCCCGCGGCCTGCAGTGGGGTCTGGCCGTGATTGGAGCCGCGTTGCTGGTGCCCTTGGTCGCAAATGGTTTTGAAGCAATGGGGGCTGGGGGATTCAAGACTCAAGGCTGCGGGTTAAGGTTGAGGGGGGGGCGGGGGGGCTCGAGATTTTTGGCTTAAGGTTGACGGTATGATTAAGTAGAGAGCAATTATTCGAATGGATGTTTGTAGTATACACATGCCAGTTACTGCCGCATATGCTTATCATATCCAAACTGCGATAGTTTGTGCCCTAGTAACCTGTGGACCATCCAGTGCATTCACATTACGGCCGTGACGGCTTTCTTGGGCCCCCCAAGATCACGGTCTGTCGTCATCGTAGTCGGCATCACCAGTGTCACTGCCACCATCATCGTCATCGTTTTCACCATCATCGTCATCATCATCGCCAGCATCGACACCACCACTGCCGCAGCCATCGCCATGCTCATACTTGTCGTCATCTTAGTTACGTTCATCAGCCTTGCATTTTTCGTCATCTTGGCCATGTCCGTCGATTCTGCGAACATGGTTTTCAAGGAAACTATCTGCTCAAGCCATCATATTCATCACCTGCGTCCTTTTCATCCTGGATACCTCAGTTGTATTATGTCCGTCTTCATCAGTGCCGGTCGCACGTTGGTACTAGTTGATGTAGTTGTGATACTCCTCGTCCTCTCCATGCCCGCCATCTTATCCGTCCGGGCTTTTCATCATGTTCATGACTTTCCTCCGTGCCGAGTTTCAATAGTTCCCGGGTTCCTTTTAATTCCTGTTGTTTTCAAAGCATCACTTGTGCTGTTTATAGTCGCCTCTGACCCCAAAGCTATAAATCGGCACCTCAAAACCTTTTGAACGAAGGTGGACTGGCTGAAGATGCTCGGCTTGACCGACTGCCTCGGTTTCGCTTCGTTGCTGTTGCAGTTTAGGGGCAGGATAAGCCAGGGGTGTCAACCTACTTTCAGGGGATTTAGGGAATTTCAGGCTGGGAGGAGCTGCACAGTAGAAAGAGGCTGCCTTTGCCGGCTCAGAATACCTTGAGCTGAGCCCTACACCCCCAAACGTCGGTTCGTCGCTCCTCTTGACACCCTAGACTCCCATGCCCTGAATCCGAAGCCGCAAGAGGTCCGAAAAGTCCCGCACACTGGGAACCCTGACCCCATCCTGACCCTATGATCCCCGGGTCTCATCCTGTCGCGCAAGGTTACCCAGGACTGAGGCGAGCCGAACGACAAGTTTTGGAGTTAGGGCTTCCGGTTGATTCAGGCGTTTGTTCTTCTTTGTGCATGTTGGCCCAAGTCCTGGGTCCTTAGTCTTCGGCCCTGCAGCCTTGTACCCTTGAGGGACGTCTGGATGCTGTCGTCCTGTATGCTGCTAGCGGTGTCGGAAGTCCACGCATTGTAGCCGCAAGCTTTGCAAGAAATTCGCAGTCGTCACCATCATCATCAGAATGTTCCAAGACCCTGTGATCGAGCAGCGCTTACTTCTCAGAGTCTGGCGACGGATAATGTTAACAAGCATCAACATCAGCATCACCCCTTTCCCGGAATGTCCCTGCCCCGGCCCTTATGCCCCAAATTGTCTGGCGGACGAATTTCGAGCCCTTCTTGTCTTCTAAACCTGAACCCTAAACAAGTACCTCAATGATTAGAACAGGGCTTTGGGGATAAATCATACTATAGTTCCACTAGGGACTAAAACACTGTACTTTTGGCAACTCTTTCGCCGCGCATATACTTCCCGCGAAACTCCTCCAAGAGTGCATCTGCCACAGGTTCTCCAGGATGCTCAGCCCACGGAAGGCTTCTAGGGCGTTACATACGTCGAGGGTTTAAGGTTAAGGGTTTAGGATGGTCTTTCGGGCTTCAGGTCGCAGGGTCCTCTTCTTTTACCCTTGGGCCCCGAAGCCCCAAGATGGTGAGTCTAGGAGTTCAGAGTTGGGCACTTCAAGGATTCAACGATATGGGCCATGATGTGGGTTCTGGGGTTGTAGGGTTCAAGGTCTAAGCTCGAGATTGAGGGTGTTTCGAAGCTGGAGAAGTCAGCAGCCGACTCATTGCTGTAGTGTGCAACGGTGCTCAATCTGTATCTGGCAGGCCTTAGTGACTTTTCCTGCCACCAGCCCAGAAAGATCAGGGATCCTTAAACCCGAAACACCCAAACGGAACAAAAACGCCTTGCCTTCTAGCTGTGGCGGCTGACCTGCCTAAACACCCGTGCAGCTTCATCGCTGCAGTTGCTAACATGGTCTACTCGCCGCAGAAGATTGTCGGGTTCTTCCTCGGAAGTGGCCTTCATGCGCTCGGCATGGCATCTTGGCACCTAAACAGTATACCTAGGCTCAGACCCACTTATCTGCAGAATCAGAAGTTCGCCGGCTGCAGCGACCCCATCGAAACCCAAATTGCGAAATTCTGACCATCGTTTCAATGTGTTACGAGAGCCCGCGATATCGGGGCATAAACACAACTGACGTCACTGCCCTTAATTAAGGCATTTATGGCAGTAGAATAGCAACATCATCATGATCATCACTATCATGTTTAGTCGCATTTTGACTATTAGCTATTGTCATTATTGTTATTAGTCAAGTTATAGTCTTAACTCTTGTTATTACTATTATTGTTGCTATTACGAGTATTGAGCTCAGCAAGATGAGGGAGGCTCATGGCCGGTAACTAGAAGGCAAATGCAAAGCAACAAGATTTCTCCATGTCGTAGTCAAAGAACACCATGATGTTGATGAAGTGGGGGACGATAGTGAGATAGATCTTGAGATCCTGAAGCCTAAACCATCAGCTTGTTTGTCAGTGTTGGCGGTGGCAGTAACTAGAACCGCTGCAAAACTCGAGCAGCTTCGACATCAAGACTTACGAGTCTAGAGTTCCAGATCTAGCCTTAGGCTGCCTCATTTGCCCAGGCGCTGTTGTTCACGGAGTGGGAGCACTCCAAGAAGAAGGCAGTCGCACCGAGCGGGCAGCGCCGGCCAGCATTAACTTGGACAGGTTCCGTCATGAGAACGGATTGCCTGCAATATGTCGGCAACCACGTAGTGATACATTGTCCCGTCAGAAGCACCGTCTCATTGACAAGGATGGTCAAACCATTGACCTGACAGTATGCAGCGGCAGCTTTCTCTTGTCAGCTTGCCAGCGGGGGGGAAAGTTTCCAAACCCCGGAGAAGGAACTATTAGGCGCAGCGAACATCGTTAACGCGAAGCTGTCAAATCGCAGCAACCTAATCCCCGAGGCGTAAATGCGACTTTTCTCAGCAAAACCGACCTCTGCCTTGAACAATGTTCGTGACGAATCGCCAGGTGGGTGCTCGCCATGTCACGGCTGTCTCTAGGCGAAAGCCTCGGAATGCTGCGAGAACGATGGCAATGGTGATGGGTTCATGATGATGATGACGCTAGTGATAATGCCAGCTGATAGGGTGATGATGATAGGGCTGATAGGGGCGATGATGTCGATGCTCATGGCGTGCTGATGGTGCGTGTTCAAAACAACTTAGGAAGGTCGGTTGCGATGAGGGAGATTACATTAAAATTCTGGCGATGAGCATTGGCCATTACTGCCACTGCTGCCTATCATCATCGAGACTTTGTTGCGCTGCTCGGAACGGCTCCTTTTGAACGCTCGTCGGAGCTGCCATCTCGTTCTTATTCCGCCGAGCATGTTGCAGGTCGGCGACGACTTCTTACATTTGCGAACTCATGCTGCTGATGAGAGTATAAGCTCTCCCCTTACTCACGTTGCCGGTTTTGCCAGCAACGCTCGTAGCACTTGTTCTCCTTTTCGTTCTCGTCGCATAATCCGACCCAAAGTCCTTCACATAGGCATAGAAGCATCACTTCAAGCAACCTTATTTGGTTGCTAGCCCTCAACTGCAGGTGTCCATGTGCCGCAGCCACGCGTTCTTGTTTAATTGTTCCAGGTACTAGCAACACTGGTCTTGATGGTAGCTCTTGAAGTTGTTGTCACTGCGACTAGCACCCTACAAACCAAGCACTCGACCCTCGACTTTCACCTGTCATGTCCGATAGTTGATGATCCTTAGCCCTGCACTACTCTGAGAACTTTCCTTGCGGGCTTAGTAGATTGGTTCCACCAAAAAGCAGCTAGGCGTTAACCTGACGAACATTTTCGCTCTTCACTACTTGCGCGGCCCCGGCAGCAGGGTGTTTGCCAAGTGAGGCAGTTTGGAGTCGGTGGCAGGAGTTTCGACGAGTGTTCGGGGCAAGTGGGATATCTGCCGACAGTAGATGGCACTCGGTCATGAGCTTTCCCTAGTGGTACCACGGCCCTAAACCCCGCAAACCTAGTCGTACCACTGCCCTAAACCACAAACCTGAGGTCAGCCTGAGGTTATACCATGAATACTACTGTCGCATTTTGCGTTCACCTTTCCACTTCAACGTCTTTCCCTTTCCCAGGTCTTTTTACACGTGGTTCGGACCCTTCCCGGATGTTGAGAGACGGCGGTTTTTGAGATGACACTGATTGTCTTGCACACTGGCACAGTCGTCATCCTACAGGGGCACGGCAACACCACCTAGCAGTAGTAGTAGTAGTACTACTACTACTACTAGCCACCCCCCCCTACCAACCACCTGGCGCCTCAACCCATCGTCATCGTCATCATCAACGAAAATTATATCTGCAGAAGATGCAGGGGCTCAGGCCCCCTATCNACTACTACTAGCCACCCCCCCCTACCAACCACCTGGCGCCTCAACCCATCGTCATCGTCATCATCAACGAAAATTATATCTGCAGAAGATGCAGGGGCTCAGGCCCCCTATCTGTGACACCTGCAGAAGTTGCCGATGCTCACTTGCCTTAACTGTCACAGATGCAGGGGCTGAGGCTCCCTATCTGTGACAGCTGCATATGTTCCCGAGGCTCATTTGCGTCAACTGTCACAACCGGTGAAGTTGCAGAGGCTCAAGCCCCAAAACTGCGACAGCAACTGGAGTTGCGGATTCGACGGGGAAGAAACTGCCAAACCACANGAAAACACTGTAAATACCGTGGAACACGCAGGTGCTGCCAAGAAGGTTTAAACACTCCCAAAACCTGAAGCGCAACATCTTCTAAACATCAAAAACAAAGATGCCAGCTGTACATGGGAAAGGCTCGCCAACACCCTTAAAGCCCAGACCTCACCGTAGGAGGGTTTGTCTTTGAAGTGGTGCGTGGTGTTCGAGAAGCTGCCTGTACGTCATCATGCCTCCCCCCCCCACCCCCCCCGGAAGCAACAATGCTGCTAAAGAACGGTGGGCAGCACTGGACTACGACATGACCTAAGTACTTTAAATACCGTGCAAAATTTTTTTAAAACAAGGTTCCCCCCAACCAATTTCGAGTTTTCGCCGAAAGCCCTCGCAAAGCCCAATGTCGAGTTCGCAAAGTCCAGAGTACAAGTGGTGACTATATGAGATGGTCCGACATCACGAAAGTACTGTAAATACCGAGTAAAACGGCTCTTGTGGTGATACTGTTTGGTGTGTTTGCGCAACACTGTCGTCATCATCCCCCCCTCCNGCGCCTACTACTACTACTACTACTACTACTACCACCCCTACCACTACTCCTGCTACTAAACCACAACTACGAGCGACGAAACTACGACCGCCGCTGCCTCTACCGCTGCTACCACCGCTTCCTATTCTGCTTGTCGCCACAACTGGTAGCAACTCTTAGCCGTACCGCTCGCTCTTGCGATTTCTGCTAGCGTTGCCCTACCTGTGGCCTTCAAGTCCCGATTGTATTCATCTCAGGTGGGCGACTTCTTCTCATGCCGATAGAATTCCATCACATTCACGCTACCTGGCCTTTCTTGAGGCTTGGAGTCCGGGATAAGTCGGTCTGGTAACTGAACTGACAGAGTGGTGCATGGCTTTCCATCACAAAGCAGGAACTCAGCATTAAATCTTAAGTCTTGTACATGAGGCTGCCTGTGCCCAGAACTGTTCGTAAATACTCCTGCTGTTCCAACATTCAACCAGCAATCGATTTTATTGTTTCGCACTGTTGGTTGGGCAGCAGCAGTAGCACGAGCAGTAGTAGCAGCAGTGGTAGTGGTAGTAGTAGTAGTAGTAGTTGTTGTTGTTGTTGTCGTCGTCGTCGTCGTAGTGGTAGTCGTAGTGGTAGTGTTCGTGCTAAGGATAAGGGCGGTGAAAGGGGGTGGCCCTCGGGGTGGCAGTACAATAGAAGAGGCTATCTAGTGTGACAAAAACTGAACTAGTGCCAATATTACTGGTGCTGGTCTTGGCACAACGACCATCGACGGGCCGGCTGCTTGTCTTTGCTAGGTTCTCCACCTAAGTCAGTCTTGTTTGCGTCGGTTGGGCAACCTTCCCATCCTGTGTACTTCCCTCGTCGTGTTTTTGGCCCATGGGTACCAGTCGACCATGCTCTGCCCAGAACGAGAAGCTTCAATCATTCGATGTAGGTTTGGGGTTTAGGCTGAGAGCTCTTCTTTAGGGCCTTCAACTGATGTGGCCACCAGGCCTGCGACCGAAACCTCAGGGCCTTTCTAGATCCCGTTTCCCAAATCTTGACTCCAACTATATCTTCTAAATCCGAAATCCCGTAACCCAAGCAAGCCTTCAAGATCGTATCAGTTAATCATTGGGGTCATAAGCGTTTGTATGGTTGTCACAAGGATAGCTGTACCATCTGGGCCTCCTCCCTAGACCTGCTCAGACAGTCCCCCAATCTTCCAGGCAGACCCTTAAAACTGAACCCAAAAGCCCTCCCTAAACCCCAATCCCTAAACCCAAGCCGAAAGACCATGAGCCCTCCAAGTAGAGGTTATGGGCTACTTGCTCTGGGCCTGGTTGACTGCCGGGGTTGTCTCCGCCATTGTGCACTGCTGCGTCATGCCGTGGCTGCGGCTCACAGGGTCTTTTTTAAAGAGGGTTTATGGTTTGGGGCTTAGGTTTTGGGTTTGTAGGGGTTCATGGGTGTCTAAATTATGGGCTGTACGAGGGTTTTTTTGGGTTTGTCCCAAACCCACCCACCCACCCACAGTAGAGGGCCACAGTGAGGGTTTAAGATTGGCACCTATGTACGTGTTCCTTGTTCTAAATATTTTATGGTGCTATAGAATACATCCCAAAACGCTATTCGAAGTGTTAAGGACTCCATATTACATAAAGCTGCCGCTGTTGCATGCGACTTCGAGTCTGCTCTCACGTAGGGGTTGTGTATGGTCGTGCCGAAGCCTGTGTCAGATGTTGATTGACCGAGCTACTTGCACCCGACCTTTCGGGGGGGGGGGGGGGAGGGGCCCAGGACCCCCTAGCTCCAGGGCTTAGGGGGTGGCTTTGGGGCTCGGTTTGGGCTGTCAATGTGTGGGTTTTCGCAAAGTTTTCTATTCATGCGGTTCCCNGTTTTGCGGGCTCGAACGCCCGTGGCAATTGTATGGTGACCCATCTCGTGCCCCCCCCCCTTTGGGGGGGGGGGGGGGCAAGGGGCCAGGAACCACTTGGTTCAGGGCTTATGGAGTCGATTTGTGGCTCGGTTTGGGAGTTCAATGTGTGTGTCTTCCGAAAGCTTGCTATTCATGCGGTCCTCCAGTTGGGTGTCGTGATTCTGGTTGAAGTTTGTACCAGCTGGTGCAGCAGTCCTTGCAGCCATCACTCGAAACCATGGAGCCAGAAGCCTGGGCGGAACTCGCGGCACATAAAACCCCGAGCCTGACTTCCCAAGCCCATTTACCGTCGCGAAGGTATGCGCTCATTGGAGATGCCGCTTTGTGCCGATTTGCCGACCCTGGGGGGAAAGCGAAGAAGTCTTGAAGTGGAAAAAGACGGCTGTTGGTTTTGAATGTCCTTATCCTGGGAGCTTTGTCGTTGCTGCCGCTGTCGCCATGTTAATCGAGCTGTGATTCCGAGCATGATCGAGACAAAAGTAGTATCCTTGCAGTGTGCATGCTTGTGGTAATCGTCCAGTCTGCGTCTCATGGCCGCTGCTGTAGTCTTCTGACTTGAGGGGTTACAGCTAGCTAGCAGTCTTAGGTTTCTTTGCTTTGGCGCCTATTTCTGGGGCTTTAGCTGCAGGCTTTGGTATTGCTTACCTTTAGCACGCTGTTGCCACACAACGTTGCTTTTTCATCTCGTCGCCGGAGGTTTCGCGAATACCCCGAAAGCCTTTCGCCCTCAAGCCTTAATCACGAGCTCCTCAAGCCCTTGACCCCTCAACCCGTAAACACTGTTACTTCCAAAACACTAAATCCTTGCAAATTGAATCGCAGCACCCTAAAACCATCCAAAACCTGTCCTACGACCCGAAACCTGTATGTAGTGAATCCGGGCAGGTCCGTTCATTTCGAGGATCCGCCAAGGAAGCATGCCTTCTCATCGAGAGCCGGGGCCAGGCAGAGGGGCCGGTTTGGAGTTAAGCGTTGCCAAGACAGGCTGAAAATACACGGACTGCGAAAATCGAAATAATTCTTGCCAGTCAAATCTTAGTAGCACAATTACAACTGCTACCCTTGAACCTGACTCTGGTGCTAACGGGCGAATTAAATGCCATCCCAGTCTTCTACGATTTCATGTCCAGAAGAATTCCGAATACCTGGGCGCGTGTGGGCACACATCAAGCCGCGAGATGCTTCAGAACTCTCAACCTTGCGCCGCATGCAGTGGCATATTGTCTTTTCGCAGCATCTATACTGCATCCCTGTTAGAGCTTTTATATGCTGTGGAGTGGAATGTCATGTCATGCCATGTCACGCTATGTCATGTCATCTCACGTCTTGCCATGTATTGCAAGATAATGGACTGGAATGCAGTGGAATGAATGTAATGCAATGTTGTATAGTTTGATGTCGTTTCATGTGCAGCAGCCCATTCTTCGAAAGACTGTTTCGATTTATTCTGTTCTCCGGCTTCTGCCTCGCAGATTATGTGCAGTGAGCCCTAAGTTTACAGCTTGATTGGCCGTCTATGGGGGGCTTTTGGAGCTTGGGTGAGCCTCTTTCTGAATAGCCCACGGATTGTACCCGCCTAGACCCTCAACTAACCTCCAGAAGTTAAATGAATAATGCCCTGCGCAATAGTCCAGAGATTTGGAATTTGGTGTGGTGGGCTTGCACTGTGCATCGTAGGCTCGGGGCAACGAACGAGGGACGTAGCCAAACCCAAATACAAAATTAGTCCCAGCTAGCCACGTGGGAGCTGATAGACGCACGTGCACGCGCACACGCGCACGCGGACACATACAGACACACGCTGACACACACACACACACGCACCTGTGTAGATATGCGCAAAATCAAATTCATGCATGCATGCATGCATGCATGCATGCATGCATACATACAACATGTGTAGTTATGCGTGTATACATACACATACACATATCCGTTGGTATCCACATACTGTGAGTGTGTAGAGGTACAGATACTTATCAACAATCATAACTGTTCACGTATATGGACGCACACATTAATTTACATATGCATGCACCTGGGTTCATACGCATGTAGGTGCATAACTGTGTGTACATAAATATATATATATATAGATCCATATATATATGATCCCGGTTCGGCCGTCCCCCCCAGACCCCCTCCCCCAGGATTTAAATTATTTAAATTATTTAAATTATTTAATTCCCGGCCCCAATTAAATAATTTAAATATGGGGGAGCCCCCCGGA
>BGNK01002726.1:0-35432 GCA_003297005.1 Symbiodinium sp. clade A Y106
CTATTACCAAGACTACTCTCCAGCCGACGCGCCCACATTGGAGCAGTGCAAGCTGCTGTGTGCAGCCACGGAGCAGTGCCAGGGACTGGATTTCTCCCAAGACGGCTGCAAGGTGTGGACGCGTTTCGGGATCCAGACTACGAAGGCCAGCCAAGGGCACCTCTGCTTGCGGTACGGAAGTCCAGATCCTTTGCTCACGGCTTCTGCTTTTGAGCCTGTTGGAGGAGGCATGAACAGAGCCTGCCGTGGCCAGGATGAGATGGACAACTTGGACAGCCACTACCTTGTCTTCACCGCATGGCCTGAAAATTCATCGATGGATGCCTGCCAGAGGTTGTGCATGAGGACTGAGGTGTGCAAAGGCATTGAGTTTCGTTTGGGCGCCTGCGAGATTTGGACTCTTGCCGATGGGATCCAGGCTTCAGTCAGCGCACCTGGAAGAGCTTGCTTCCGATACAGGCCCTTCAGGACACTGGACGGCTTCTCTGAGCGGGTTTGCCGCGGGAGCGGGGTTAGCGACACCCAAAGCAGCTACTACAGCATCTACTCCCCGCTGGAGGCTCCGAGCTTGGACTCTTGCAAGGCCCTCTGCATGAAAAAACGGAGCACCCAGACTCCGAGCTGCAGAGGCATCGAGTACCGCGGCTGGTGCGAGGTCTGGACAAGGCCGGAAGGAATCGGAGCGGTTGCCGTTTCCCCCGGATCCCAGTGCCTGCGCTACGTGCCCTTCATCAACATTGAAGGTGGGATCAACCGAGCCTGCCGTGGTTCGGATCCACTGGATACGCACAGCAGCTACTACAATTTCTTCAGTGGCACAACGGTGGATGAATGCAAGATTCTCTGTACCACAACCGCCGGATGCAAGGGCATTGAATTTCGCGATGGACGTTGTGAAGTGTGGACTCGGCGCGGTGGGATCCAGGCCTCCACATATACGAAAGGCTCTTTGTGCATGAGCTACGGTGGGGAGGATGCTTTCGAGGACAGTCATGCCTTCACAGCTCTCAACGGAGGCTATCCCTCGACATGCCATGCAGCTGGGTTGACTGCGTTCTCTGTTGGCGTGCAGCAGGTGTCTACCCTAAACAGCTGCCAATTGCGATGTGTGTCCATGCCGGGTTGTCGAGGAGTTGGCTTCGGCTCTGCAGGCTGCACAGTCTGGCTGGGATTCGGAGAGCTTTCTGTATCAGATGGAGGATCCGATACTTGCCACAGCTTCTTGCCGTTTCGTGACGTGGACGGGGGCGAAGGCCGCGCTTGCCGGGGTGTGAGCCCAGATGATGTGCAGAGCTCGTACTACCTGCAGCATTCGGCCACGTCGTTGCAGGACTGCCAGGACCTCTGCGTGAGGCAGTCTGAGACCGATGTGACAAGCTGCAAAGGCATCTCCNGTCTCCGGCACCTGCCTCGTATGGACTCTGGCAATCGGGGCCACGGCGCCAGAGAGTCCAACGTCCCTGTGCCAGCGGTACGAGCCCTTCGTGGAGATGGGTCGGGACCGGGCGTGCAGCGGCTCCAGCAGCGACTACACACAGTTGAGCTTCTCCCAAGCTTCGAGCCTGGATGCCTGCCGTGGCCAGTGTGTGGCGAATGTCGGCTGCACAGGCCTGGAGATGCAAAAAAGAGACGGTGATTTCAACTGGTTTCTGCTTGCAACAGTCCTGACAAGCCCAGAAAACAAGCGAGAGCCCCGAGCCCCGCCATTTTTTGGATGCTCCGGAGGCTCCCCATCGCTGCCCCATCTGACCCACTGCCGCTGAGGTATCGAGTTCAGCCAGCAGCGCCTCCGCTGTCGGCTTTGGCTGCAGAGGGTGCAGAGCACGCTGCCTGAGCCGGGCACAATTTGCTTAAGGTTTCTCGGAGACAGTCGAACAGGGGCGAGGGAGGGAAACAAGAGAGACACGGTGGCAGAGAGAGAAAGAGAGAACGGGCATCTGCATACTCCAAGGTTGGCGGTGCAGCAGCTGGAGGAGGTCGCAGAGTCGGCGGATGCCTTCCAACCGGTGGAGAGCGGCAGCGGGCGTGCATGCCGTGGGGCCGACAGCACCGACACCAATGCAGTGTACTACGACTACTACCACCCTTCAGTTGTGACCACCATGTCCCAATGCAAGGGCTTGTGCATTGAGACGTCGGGCTGCCAGGGCATCCAATTCAGCATTCACGGCTGTCAGGTCTGGACCCGTCCGGCGGGCATCCAAGCCACCGCCCCATCGCCCGACCTGACCTGCCTTAGTTACAAGCCTTTCCGCCTCGTGGATGGCTTCACTGACCGATCCTGCCGTGGGACCGACGTGCAGGACAACGCTCCCTGGAACTATCTGGGCCTGACGGCTCTTTCCCTGACAGACTGCCAGAGCGCCTGTGCACAAGAGCCTGGGTGCAAGGGAGTTGAGTACAATGTCAGCGGCACGGCATGTGAGGTGTGGGCGTTGCCCTCAGGCATTGCCGCGAGCGTTGCTTCGCAGGGAACCACGTGCATGAGGTACGAACCCTTCGTTGCAGTTGATGGTGGCTTGGACAGGTCATGCCGTGGAGCAAACGCAGAGGATGACTGGCCGAGTTACTACACGGTCCACGAGTACACTTGGCTGTCTGGCCCATCCATCGAGGAATGCAAGGAGAGATGCCTGTCTACGCCTGGTTGCCGAGGTGTGGAATACATGAAAGGACAGTGCAGGGTTTGGACACGACAGGGAGGAATCCAGTCCAGTGCTCCAAGTTCTGGATCCTTGTGCTTGCGCTTCGGTGCCTTCGATTCCCTGGAGTTGCTTGATGCATTCTGGCCTGTTGATGGTGCGGACCGTGCTTGCCGTGGCAGCTCCCGTGAGGACGTCCAAGCCAGCTACTACACGTCCGTGGGCCCAGACAAGGCCGCATCTCTCGAAGCATGCAAGAGTCTATGCGTCCGGACATCCGGCTGCAACGCCATCCAGTTCACATCCATGGAGTGCCAGCTGTGGACAAGGAGCGGCGGTGTGGAGGCCACAATTGCACAGACGGGCTCGTCTTGTCTGCTCTTCCGTCCCTTTCGCACTGTGGACGGTGGCCAGGATCGTCTGTGCACTGCCACAGGCAGCCAGCCCAGCGCGGCTGCAGATAGCCTGAGCTCGTGCCAGATGCTCTGCGAAGGCTCGGCATGGTGTGCTGGGATCAGCTTCGATTCTGGCGATTGCCTCGTCTTCACCGGTGAGTTCTCCAGCCAGGCACGTCAAGGCAGCCAGTGTCTCAGTTACGAGCCCTTCGTGGCGGTGGATGGCGGGGTGGACAGGGCTTGCAGAGGCTCGCACGAAGACGACATCAGCAGCTTCTATTACCAAGACTACTCTCCAGCCGACGCGCCCACATTGGAGCAGTGCAAGCTGCTGTGTGCAGCCACGGAGCAGTGCCAGGGACTGGATTTCTCCCAAGACGGCTGCAAGGTGTGGANCTATTACCAAGACTACTCTCCAGCCGACGCGCCCACATTGGAGCAGTGCAAGCTGCTGTGTGCAGCCACGGAGCAGTGCCAGGGACTGGATTTCTCCCAAGACGGCTGCAAGGTGTGGAACGGTACCCAAGAAATCCAATCTACCAAGGCCAGCCAAGGGCACCTCTGCTTGCGGTACGGCAGGCGTGACCCTGTCTTGGATTCCTCGTCCTTTCGGGCAGTGGAAGGTGGCGTCGGGCGGGCTTGCCGTGGCAGGAACGAGACAGACAATCTGGACAGCCACTACTCGGTGCACGTCTTCTGGCCCGAGAATGCCAGCATAGAAGCATGCCAGCAGCTTTGTGTAGAAACCGCTGCTTGCAAAGGCATCGAGTTCCGCTTGGGAGGCTGTGAGATTTGGACACTAGCTGGCGGCATTCAAGCATCAGTTGGTGCTCCCGGGAGGACCTGCATGACATACGAGCCCTTCCAATCCGTTGATGGATTCTCTGACCGGGTATGTCGCGGCAGCAATTCCACTGACAGCCAGGACTCGTACTATGCCATTTACTCGCCAAGCCAGGCTCCGTCGTTGGAAGCATGCCAGTCACTGTGCCAGAGTACTCCGGGCTGTCAGGGAATTGAGTACAGAGGTTGGTGTGAGGTCTGGACGCGGCCAGGTGGAATCGGCGCAGTTGCACCTTCGCCGGGATCGCAGTGCTTGCGGTATCAGCCCTTCGTTGGTGTGGATGGCGGAGTGAACCGAGCCTGCCGTGGTGTCGATTCCAGCGACAGCTGGGGCATCTACTACACCGTATATGGACAGGAGGAGGCAGCCACAGTAGAGGATTGCAAGTCAAGATGCATCGCTACATCAGGATGCAAAGGAATCCAGTTTCAACCCGGAAGATGCGAGGTGTGGACAAGACGTGCCGGAATTGGGACCACTGCTCCGAGTGCCGGTACCATCTGCATGCGCTATGGCACCTGGAGCATTGCAGATGCAAGTGATGCTTTCGTGATGGTGGAAGCAGGCCCCAACCAGGCATGCCGCGGATCGAACCCAGGTGATGACCAGCCGAGCTACTACATCCTGCGTGGGCCAGATCTAGCTGCAGACGAAGCAGAGTGCCGACAGCTCTGCATGGCCACGCCAGAATGCCAGGGCATCGACTTCAGCCCCGACGGATGCAAGGTTTGGACGCGCAAAGCTGGCATCCAGAGCTCAGCTGCCTGGGGAGCTGCGACCTGCCTGCGCTATGATCCTTTTGAGCCCGTGGATGGAGGTGAAGGTCGTGCATGTCACGGCGGCGTCAATGAGAGCTTGGAAGACTATGTCTCGTATGCTTCTGCTGAGGTGCCCACGCTTGCGGACTGCAAGATTCAGTGTGCTAGCACCACCGGCTGTAAAGGTGTGTCCTTCAGCATCGCAGGCTGTCAAGTTTGGACCCGGCAGGGCGGCATCACCAGCACTGCGTCTGCAGGCAGCAGCTGCTTCAGATACATGCCTTTCGCCCCCGCGAATGGTGGAGAAGATCAAGCTTGCCGAGGAGCCCACTCACAGGACAATGACCCGAGCCACTACCAGTTCTTCTCAAGAGAGCAGGTGCCGTCAAGCGAGTTGTGTCGGCTGCAATGCGCTGCTACCGAAGGCTGCACAGGCCTTGAGTTCGGAGCCTTGGGATGCAAGGTCTGGACCCGCTTCGAAGGCATCCAGGCGACGGAGATGGTCCAAGGCTCCCTCTGTCTGCGCTTCGGGCCCCCGAACGAACTGGTTGATGCCAGTGCTTTTCAGCCCGTGGACGGGGGCATCGACAGAGCCTGTCGTGGCAGCAACGAAACTGACAACCTCGATGCCTATTACACGCTTTTCTGGTCCTGGCCAGAAAACGCCTCAATGGAGGCGTGCAAGGACAGGTGTGCTCGAAGCTCAGTCTCTCTGTGTTTAATTGCCGTGGGGAGGAAGCTTCAGTTGAGAGTTCAAGGGCACATGTTAATTCTCGCATTTCTGCCTTGGTGACCTCAACTCAGGTGCGAACTCCAAGTTGCAGGGGCGTTGAGTTTCGGATGGGCGGATGCGAGATCTGGACCCTGGCAGCTGGGATTGGAGCGACAGTGGCGTCTCCTGGCAGGACTTGCCTAGCTTACAAGCCCTTCAAGACCCTGGATGGCTTCAGTGGACGAGTTTGCCGTGGCAGTTCGCCAACAGACAGCCTGAGCAGCTACTACACATTGACAGGCCCTGATGTTACGCCGACCCTGGATGCTTGTCAGAATCTCTGCATGGCGACTCCAGGGTGCAAAGGTGTTGAGTTCCGAAGCGGCTGGTGTGAAGTCTGGAGACGTCCAGAAGGCATCATGGCCATCGCCGTTTCTCCTGGCGCCGACTGCTTGCGGTACGAGCCTTTCATGGAGGTGGATGGTGGCGTGAACAGAGCCTGCAGAGGAGCAGACGTCGGGGACAACTGGGGCAGCTACTACACCATTGTCTCTGAGAGTTCGCTGGACGGATGCAAAGAAGCCTGTCTAAGTCGCTGGAATTGCAAGGGCATCGAATATCGAAAGGGCCGCTGCGAGGTATGGACCCGTCCTGCAGGCATCCAGGCCTCTATCGCGAGTTCCGGGGCACTTTGCTTGCGGCTCGGAGGCAGCGAAGAGCTGGCAACGGATGCCTTCCTCTCCTTCCACGGAAGTGTGAACCGGGCTTGCCGCGGGTCGGATCCCTCGGACGATCAGCTGAGCTACTACGATTGGCACGGTCCTTTGGCAGTCCAAACCCTGGAGCAATGCAAGCTGAAATGCCTTTCGATAGCAGCTTGCAGGGGTATTGACTTCAGCGCAGAGGGATGCAAGGTGTGGACACGTGAGGTTCAGAGCAGTGTCGAGCGAGCAGGCTCCACTTGCTTGCTCTACGAGCCTTTCCAGCCAGTTGGTGGGGGGGAGGATCGTGATTGTCGCGGTGCTCACAGCACGGACATCTCTCCGGCCTACTTCACAGAGGGCCCAGAAGCCTCATCTCTTCTTGACTGCAAGCTGCAATGCGTCGCTACAGCTGGCTGCAAGGGCCTCGCCTACAACAGCACAAGCCAGGTGTGTCAAATCTGGGCCACCAACGTCCAAGCATCGACGGCGGCTTCGGGAAGTGTTTGCCTGCGCTTCGAGCCTTTCGTGGATGTGAACGGAGGCCGCGACCAGTCCTGCCGAGGAGGACACATTTTTGACAATTCTGGCTTCTACTACAGGTCGTACACACTGGCCCAGGTGTCCAACTTGGAAAGCTGTAGGGTCGAGTGTGTTGGCACAAACGGCTGCAAAGGCATCGACTGGAGTGCAAGCGGCTGCAAAGTTTGGTTGAGAGTGCAAGGTATCGAGGCGACGGCTGCAGTGCCAGGTTCCGTCTGCGTCCGCTATGGCGTGCCTGATCCCTTGCGATCCGCAGACGCCTTCCCGGGCATGGACGGTGGAATCAATCGTGCGTGCAGAGGTATCGACGAGAGCGACAATGATCCCCAGAACTGGATTTTCTTCCCCATCTCGCAGGCCAGGGAGCTTGAGAGCTCGAGCCCTTGAGGAGTCTTGAGTCTCGAGTGTCGTCAGGTGAGGACCTTGGAAGCCTGTCAGCTGCGATGCATCTTCAAGCCCGGCTGCTTTGGGCTGGAGTTCAACCTCTGGGGCTGCGAAGTATGGATGCGAGAAATCCAGGCTTCTGTTTATGCATCGGGCTACCAGTGCTTTCGCTTCACGCCCTTCGTTTCAGCAGATGGCTTCGACCCTTGGAGATCTTAGTCCGGATTCGTAGATCTGTAGATCTGTTCTGAGTGCCGCCAAGCCGCAAAGCCGCAAGCCGCAAGCTTCTCAAAGCATCGCACTAAGACCGATCGGGCTTGTCGTGGGCAAGATGCATCGGACAACTTGGGGTCTTACCTCACCTTCTACGGCCGATCAGGCGAGTCACCCTACGACGGACGCTTGGTGGGAACTTTGGGACAGGGGTCCATTGACGCCTAGGGCCTAGGGTAGCTGACGAAGGGGCAGGAGCTCTGAACCTTCAGTGTTGGCGCCGAGAAAGTTGGGTGGTGTTTGAGCTGCTGTGGTGGTAAGAGCTGCTGGAAGCGAACTTTGGGCGACGCCAATTCCTGTCAACCTGTGAGGACAGAGGTCGACCTGCGAGCAACTGCCAGGGGCTGAGTCGTAGTCCTGGCGATGCTCCTGGAGGCTGGAGGCCCACTCTCACAGCTGAGGTGCGCCTCCACCTCGGGGTGCAAGGGCATCGAATTCAGCTCCGGCCACTGCGAGGTCTGGACTCGCGAGGCTGGGATCCAGGCAACGGTTCCTCGGCTAACGAAGGCAAGCGAAGGCCCAAGGCCCAAGGCCCAAGGCCCATGCAAGAGCGGACTGACTGCGGTGTTTCTATCTGAGGCTCCGGCACTGGGGTCTTCCTGTCTGCGCACCTCGGCTCATGCTAGGAGAACGTAGAATGCAGACCCGAGGTTTCTTCCACGCGGCTGTGCTTGGAGCAGTCCTGCGCCTGCTGAGGCTTCGAGCCTTTCTCCAACGTGGAGGGTGGGGTGGACCGAGCCTGCCGCGGAGAAGATCCATTCGACAACTGGCCGAGTCCCCTTCCAGAATGAACTTCGATAGAGCACCCTGCACTTAGGTCTAGGGCCTAGGGCCTATAGGGCCTAGGGTTTGGCCTCTGAGCCTCTGCTTCGGCGGTTTCCACTCTTGGGCCACCCATCCTTCTCTCGCTCTTTGCTCCGAGGTTACTACACGCTGACCAGCGCAAGCTCCGTCCAGGCCCGGCCATGTGCTTGTCGAGCTTCCCCTTCTTGGCGTTCACTTCAGGATTGCAAGCAGCTCTGCATGGGCACAGCTGGCTGCCATGGCATCGAGTACAGCAGCTCTGGTCGATGCGAGCTGTGGACTCGTGTGGCTTGCGCTGCACGAAAGAGCTGTATAGGTATGTAAAGGTCCTATGAGTCCTATGGGTCACGAGGTGCAACTTATAGGCTTTAGGCCAGGGCTAGGTCCGCTAGGTCTGCTAGGCCCTGGGTTTCTTCTCAGGCGAGGGGGATCGGAAGCTCCTCGGCGGCCGTGGGATATGTGTGCATGCGCTACGGCTCTTGGGACCCATCCGACGTCCTCGACGGCTTCCTGCCCGCAGATGGGGCTTTTGATCGAGCCTGCCGCGGTATGAACCGGACAGACATGAACCCCGAGTATTACGTGTTCTATGCATTGGACATTGCCCCGAACTTGGGTGCATGCAAGGCCATCTGCACGGTCACCCCTGGTTGCAAGGGCGTGGAGTTCAGCAGCTTTGGATGCGAGGTTTGGACACGCGCCGAGGGAATCGAGGCCACGGCTGCAGTGTCTGGGTTCCAGTGCTACCGCTACGTTGCCTTCGAGCCTGTGGATGGTGGCCTAGACCGAGCGTGTCGGGGTGCCGATACTTCGGACGCCTCTTCGGCGAACTTCGTGCTGTGCCCACCCTCGGAGGTGGCGTCCTTGGAGCAGTGCCAGGCGCGCTGCGTGGAGAGGCCGGGCTGCCGGGGCGTCTCCTACTCGTCGGAGGGCTGCGAGCTTTGGACGAGGCCTTTCGGTATCGAGGCCACGGTGCCCAAGGTGGGTTCCAGTTGCTTCCGGCACGAACCTTTCACCGATGCAGACGGGGGAAAGGACCGCGCTTGCCGTGGTGCGCAACCCTGGGACAACTCAACCGAGCACTACAGGGAGGCAACGCTTCCCATTCCGACGCTGGCTGCTTGCAAGGTGGCGTGTGTCAACTCTCCGGGTTGCAAAGGCAGTGTGGCCCCTTCAGCAGATCTTGAGTAGTGATGAGTGGTGAGTAGTGAGTCTGAATGTTCTTCAAGCGTGTTTTGCGGGGCCTACAGTGTTTGGGAGCCTGCAAGGCATCGAGTTCCAGCCCAACGGGAAGTGTCTGATTTGGACCCGCCCGGGTGGAATCGACGCGACTGCGACTTCCTTCGGCTCCATCTGCCTCCGGCACGGTGCCACCCAAGCTGGGGCCAGCGAAGAAGGAGAGTTTGGAGTTTGGGAGACCTAAAGAAGAAAGGAAGGAAGGAACCCAGAAATTCTCAGACTTCCCTGTGCGAAGGAAGTTTGGTGGGCCAGATTCACCTGGCATCGGATCCACGGCTCTGCCTGGACGTCGGTGGCTTCAACAACGGAGATCCTGTCCAAGTGGGGCTGTGCACATCCTCGACTCGCTTCGTAATGAACAGCGACGACACTGCTCAGATTCGCTTGGCATCAGATCTGACGAAGTGCCTGGATGTGGCCGGTGGAATCAAAAGCCACTTGGCCGCCCGCTGTCCCTCAATCACGCACTTCTGCGACACTCGCTCTCGAGCCGGAAGTGTGTTGCAGGCAACGGCACGCGGATTCAGATCTGGGATTGTGAAACTCCGGCCGCTCAACTTGGCGGTTCATGCAACGAGTCCCAGAGTCGACGTAAGGGCATATGTGTTGACGTGCGCGTTTTGTGCAATCAAGGTCAATGGCAATATGCAGTTTCTGTTTCCCGATGGCGGCGTCGGACAGATCAGGCGATAGTCTGATGCGTTTTTCGATGCACCTTGCTGCCTTCCTTGCCCCCGTTTTCAAGAGGTGGGCCACGTATTTGGACATGTGCCTGCAGCCGGTGGGCAACACGACCGGAAGCCAAGTCATCCTCTGGAATTGCAGGCGCAGATCACTTGTGTTCGAGTCCTCGATTCTTCCTCCCAGTGGAAGCGAAGCCTTACACTTTACACGGACTGCACGTCCCGTTCCAGAGGCGGGCTTCTGGCAACTCACGCGTGGTGCTGCCCAGTGGGGAGCTGCGCACCGTTCGCACACCGATGCACGGCCCGCATTATGTGGCAGCAGGCCTGTTTGTGTACAGCGCTTCGCAATCCAAGGAAGTTTGTTGCCCACTACCTACCATGGTTCCTGGGCAACAATGTGGACGAAGCCTGCACGAGAAGCGGACCCAACTGTCCTTACAAGAACGACCATTGGTGTTCAACGTATGGGAATTCTTATTATGCCAGTTACCTGGGCGCCTATGACATAACTGGTCCGAACGTGATTGAGACCCAGCTGGATCTGATGAAAGCTTCTGGTTTGGATGGGTTGTGGATTGACTATCAAATGCCCACTTGGGATGGCGTTGTGGACAGGATCGTTGCTGGCTTGAAGACGAGGGGAATGGGCTTTGCCATCATGGTCGATTCTGCCACTTTCCCTGACGTCATGGCAACCACGGCTGAAAAGGTCACGAACTGGACCATGGAGCCTCACTACTATCGCCACCAGGGCTTGCCCATCATACCAGTTTGGAACAACAATTTCACAATCTTCTCTCCGCTCCCTGTGAACGCAATCTACATCACTCGTTATGAATTCGATCCTCCCGAGTGGGCATCTGACACATATACGTGGGTTCAGGATGACTACCTTGTCAGGCCCTGTGGGGAAAACCCCCAGAGGCATAAATAGAAAAAGTAGAGAGAAATAGAGAATGGACGGATGCGAGACAGGTCTCATCTGACGGCGTGCTTTGTTCTTGTCCGCACTGGCAGGTATTACGAACAGCACCATGCCGTCGTCTCCTCTGGTTCAGCTTTCCGCGGCTATCGTGATTGCTATTTCGACAAGACCCTCAAGGACACAGGTGTGAAAGGAAGCTCCTTCCCAGATGTTCTTTCTGAAGACACGCTGTGCAGTAGCATTCAACATGGATACCTGGATACCATTGGTTTCGTTCGCGCTTCTGCAGGACCCAAACGTCACTCAGTTGGAGATCACCTTGAACCGAGCGAGGCCAGGGCCCCAGGCTGCAGGAGCAGCGGCTCCAGGCTCTCTGCGGCTCTGCTCAGCTCTGCTCAGCTCTGCTCAGCTCTGCTCGGCTCTGCTCGGCTCTGCCCTCTTCCAGGCAACATCGGCCGGAGTACGTGCAATTGGTCACCTGGAACGAGCCATCGCTGAACGGTCTGAGTGAAAATCTTTGCTTCGCTAGAAGATCTGTGGTCCAAGGATTACACCGAAGGCACGCAGCTGGAGCCCAGCTGGATTCGCAGAGAGGGTGAGTGCGTCGACGTTTGCGATGAGCGGCTTGCAGGCATGCGAGACACAGTGTGCTTGTGCTGGCTGATAGTAGTGCCGCGGTGCTTCCAGTATCAGAACCACTGGAGTGCCGAGGAATTGCTTAACGGTCAGCGATTGTCATTCCAACGGCCTGTTGACCGACTGCACGAAGCCTGTGGGTTCTGCTACGGGCCCTGCAGACCCTTCCTGCAATGTGACTGGCAACCTCAGTGCCTTCGTGCCTGGGCCCGCACGAGCTACAGCTACGAGTAGAACCGATGAAAAGCCTCTTGAAGTCACTTCTGTTCTGAGGCAGACCTCAACCAGGTCGCTGCCTTCATCGCGCGTGAGCGGTATATTGGTCAGGTCTTGGCCCAGGCAGCTCGCTACGTGCCCTGAGCGCTCCGGGCAGGTAGGGAGCCAGGCCTCTGGTTTTCCCCGTGCGAGGAGGCTGGCGAAGCCCCTGCGCACCTATAGTTACTCTTAGTTAATTAGGCTGCCCAGCCTTCCGAATATCTCGCTCGAATCACGAGCAAGAGATTCGCGATGCTGAGCCAGGCTTTGGGGTGAGGAAGTGAGAAGTGTTGTCGTCTAGACTACTTCTGGTTAGCGGCATACACTTGGCTCTTGAAGCTCTTGTACTTCCACCACATGCTAATGCACATGCTAATGTATCCCACTGTCTTCGCCAAGGGTGAGGATTGCGTGCGACTGCCAGCCACAAGCTGCTGAAGGCCACAAAGTGCTCTGTTTCACTTGTCGACATGCACCATGTCGAGTGTCTAGAGTCGAGGCGTCTTTCAATGGACGTGCGCGTACAGAACGGATACTTCAGCGCACTTCCAGCCCGGAAGATTGTACAGCTGACAGCACACTGTACAGAACTTCATGGATCTTCCCGCCTGCGTGCAGGTTTGAAGTGCATATGCGCTGCTAAAGGTCCACCAAGCAACTTGACAGCGCAATGCCTTTTTCGCAGACTTAGCGATGCGTCGAGGTGGCTCTAAATGCGCTGCTTGAGGGCAGGTCAATGTATGCCAGCACCCGCAGCCCAAGACTTGATGTGCTATCATTGCAGCAGAAATAGAAATACTGCAGCAGTTCTTCGTCTTCAGCGTGCCGTGGGCCGTGCCTCCTTGCGGCAGAAATAGAAAGACTCTAGCAGCTCTCAGTTTGTTATCAGCGTGCCTCCTGCCAGGCCCTAGGTCCGTGCCTCCGAAGTGAGAGCCAGGCGGCCAGGGCTCCCAGGGCACACGGGAAACAGCAAGTGGAGAGCTCCGACCCTCTTGTGGCCCTGGCCCGGCGGGCTGCAGAGGCTCTGCTGCTCTGCTGCTCTTCCTGCAGAAATTGCGCCTCTGTGTGGCGATGGTGGCTGCTTCGGCGGGGGCTGCTTCGAAGCGCCTGCCAAGGCTGTGACTGCCCCTGTGGGCTGCAAGAGCTGGCTGGCTGTGGCACCTGCGGGTGCGTGGCTGCCCAGGTTGCCAGCCCGGAGCCTATGGCTGCAGTGGATGTTGCGGATGTTGCGGGTCGCCAACCGGTTCTTGTCGTGGAACCTGCAGTGCTTCCATGGGTTGTAGTGGCCGTGGCATGGACGGCAACTTGAGAAGTTGTGGTGCAAGTGGTTGCATGAACAGGCCATGTGGCGGCTGCAGCTTCCAGAGCTCCAGAGCCCATACAGTGGTTGTTGTGCTGGCTGTGGTGGCTGCGGACTTTGCGGCTCTGGCTGTGGCTGCTCTGCATCTCAAGACGGTGGAGGTTCAAGGGCCAGCGAATGTGGCGGCTGCACCAGCATGGCTTGCGGCAACAGCTTTGCTAGTGGCTGCAGTGGTTTCGGTAGCTTGTGGAGCATGCGAAGCATGTGGAATGCGGTGCGGGCGCTTGTGGTTCTTGTGGTTGTGGTGCAGGTGGTTTTGGTGCGGGCGCGTGTGGTGCGGGCGGTTGTGCGGCAGGAAGTTGTGCCGTTGCCGGCTGTGCCGAGGCGGCTGTGGCAGCAGGGCTTGTGGCAACATCAGTGGCTGCGGTGGTGGCAGCTGCGGAGGCGGCTGTGCCTTCTTGGCTGGCTGCCCCCAAAATCCATCTGCCTGTTGCAGTGGTTGTGGAGTTTGCAATGCCGGAGATGGCTCTGCCAACGCGCCCATGCAAGCATTAGTTGGCTTGCTACCTATGCAGCAGAATGGGCCCTGGCCTCAGAAGTGCGTTCGGTGTTGAAACTCCTCACTCGCCCCTCACTTGTCAAGCATTGGGCCAAGGAAGCGTTCTGGGAACGTGGGGCAGGGGCCCAAGTCAAGCAGACTATTCTGTGGATAAAAACAGTCTGCTCATGTTCGGCTCGCGGATTGAAAAGCGCGCAGCGGCTGTTCGTTTGGAAGTACAGTGAATCCAGGTAATCAGATCCTCTTCGTCATGTATCAGGATCCTGACACAATCATGGGAATCATCAAGCACATTGCAATGACTCTCACCACTGGCGATTTGTGACTCGCGGTCGCTGAGAAGCTCTGAGGGCGTGCTTGACAGGGTGATCGCTCGAGTGTTAAGACTTGCACTATGGCAAATACCAGGGAATTGACTCCGGCAGCGAAACCTGTCACGGAAGGGTCACGCGATTGATGAGGTCAGGGATGGGGGCGCTGTTATAGGCTGCTGCACGCTACGACATGAGACATATTGTTATGGATGTGCTTCACCTGACCATAGCAAAGAAGCCTGATTAGATATTATGAGAGCCTCTACACTAGACGTTTGCTACAGGAGTGGTAGGCGAAAAGAAGCCCGGAGCGACGCCAAGGTGTCGCAGTGTCTGCATCATCGATGATGGGCTACGCGGCGCCGCACTTGAGGAAGTCTAGGGATTCGGGGGCCCTCTTTGTTTGACTGCGTCTTCTTCAGAGGTCCTGTCCCGCGTTGGAAATTATTTGCCCCTGAATTGATCGGATCTGTTCGGCTGTTGTCTAGCATCCCGCGGAGTTTCAGAGTCCATGCTGTTGCGAGGCTTGGACAGATGGACACCTCATTCACACAGGCTTCATTTTACGTGTCAGCTCGAAGCATGTAGTCAATGTAGTATAGATAGATACCTGACTAGCAGCGGCCTTGTGATAAGGATCCCTGATACCAGAGTCCTTTTGAGGACGCCCCAAGTGCGTGGCGCACTTGACATTCTCGACTGTTTTCTCAGGTCACCCTGTTGTGCTGCCCATGCCTCGGGGTGCAGGAGGCGCTGTTGGAAACAATTGGGGGTCTAGGGTTTCGGCTTTCGGGTTTTAAAGCTTCGCCTATGATGTCATCGGGGCTTCAAGACTTTTTCTGTAAAGGGGCTTGTCCGTCCATTAGGCTATGTTAGCCCCACTTCTACAGTGAGTTCTTTCCAACTGCATGCGACTCATTTGCGGATTGCACCGGCTGATGTTTGATGAGTCTTAAAGCCTCACAGTGACCTCACAGTGACATCCAACAGATAGTCAGAGGAAGGGTTCCTTAGCTGAGAACTTGGACTCAGCGGTGCAATTGCATCGCGTGCTTTTGGTTGCAATACTGCAAGCTATACACCCCTGAGAGTCCTAACAAGCCTTGGAGTAGTCCACCTTTAGAAGTCGTTGTGCTAGTTTCACTAGTCGCCACTTAAGTTCCGAGAAGCAATCGAGTGCAGCAAGCCTCTTGCCCTCGCCAGGGCAATGCCGACATCTTGGAGGAGTGAGCTGATGTTTTTCAAGAATTCGTCGAGTGGCCAGGCTCTGGCAGCCAGACAGGGCCATTACATGGCATGACTCAATCACGGAGACATTGGGGTCAAAGGGGCGGAGTTTCATGGCAACTTTCTCTCTCACATGCTGAGCGCTTTCGTGACATCATGCATGCAACTGAAAGCTGCTTTGAAACCAGTGCTCCCGAGCAGCCGTCTGGGCGCATGTAGAATTGGTTGTTATTGTCTCCAAACAGTGCGGAATGTCGCGAAGGATGCATTCACTAGCAACACATGTGACTGCAGATCTCAATTCGTGCAGGGGGTTCGAAGGTGCAAGGGCATCGGTGCTTGTGTGCCATGGAGTGTTACCGTGCATTTTTCGTTGGGCCGCGACGGGGCCTGTCCCAAGCTCAGTGCATGCTTGCTGGTGTTTAGGCATGGTGATATGCCAACCTTCGGGTCAGATCTTTTGTAGAGGTTTCTCGTGATTTCTCAGGGTTAGGGATCACAACCTTTTGGCTCTGGGGTAGAGGAGGATCAACGATCCCATGAACTAGTCCGCAGCTCCAGTTGAATGCAGGAAACTATCACCAAATATAATGAGATCATGCTAACGCAGGAAGTTCAGAAAAGGCAACAAATTCACTCCTGCAGAACATGTCCCACCAAACCAAGAAAACTGCGTTTTCACAGATTGCCTAGGGACCTTTTGGAGTGAGACTTCTTCACAATGTCTTACTGCCACTCAAGGCCGTGAGCACGCATATTTACGAGCGAGGTCTATTTGATGTTTCATTCTTCGATGAACGTCGTGTGCCTTTGACGAGCTTCCTGTCTGCCCAGTTCCAATCCAGCCTCACAGGAATGTCTCCTGTGCATGAGAACAATGAGAATAGTTCGTACAGGCCAGCAAGTCTGGATTGCAAGCGCGGTCGTATCGTGGCCACGTTGTCTGGGCGTGTCGGCTGATGCTGCTGATGCTGGTCGTATCGTGGCCACGTTGTGCCACGAAGAGATCGTAAGAACGAGATCCGCACGACGTTGTACAGTGTCTGTCTATGTTTGGCGAAAAGTTGGTATGTTGGGTCAAAACCTGCTTCTCACCTGTCGCAGTCTTTGTGTGGCCATGTGTTCATATGTTGGAACAAAGCCCTGGTATTGGCATGTTATGTTGGATCAAAACTGCTCCCGCCAGTGTTCTGCAACTTTCTGTCTGCTGCAATGCGGGCTTGCTCCTGCAGCTTCGTTATCATGGCAGGATGTGAGAAGCACGCTGAAACTTGTGCAGTTAGAGTCGATATGCTTACCCACTGAAAGCACGAAGCGGCGCTGAGCGGTTATGTAGTTTTCATTTCCTCGCCCTCTCTCGTCTCAGGTTCTCCAAGCCGAGTGACGGCAAAGTGAGATCAGAGCATTCAGGTTCGAGTGAGTTAGGTGGAGGTTCCCACACCACGAGTCGCTAGAAGCGATCTTACTGTGTTCCATTTCAGCAAGTAAGCTGCCAAACGCTTCAATTCCGTGCCGTCCGGTCCACATGCTAACGGAGAACCTACTGGCTCTGGGTAGGACAAACGAGCTTCATTCGCGCTTGGCCGAAATCGTCGGGTCGTCTCCTGAAGGTGAGATCGGCCGATTTTAGTTTCCGTGCCACCGGCAGGCCAATGGTCTGATCGTGACACCATGCTCGAAGTTTTGCGTGTTGACATGGCTCCAAAGTGAGCTGAGCAGTCGGCAACCAGCTGGGCCCGCAAACATGGTCAACGCCTCCCCCAATGCATGCGCAGACCCTGCAGATGGCCCGAGTTGCAGAGAGCACGGGGCCAGGCACATGCTGGTACCGGGTTCAGCATGATTTTGCAGGAGGATTCATCGTTTTTTCAGCCACTCAGCCCAACCTCGCCTGTCTGTTTCCGACTCAGAGACCATTGGTCAGCCAGCAGTTGCGACTGGCTGTGCATGCCAGCGATCCGTCGATTACCCGTTCAGACATTGCTGAGCCTCACCCTTCCAAAGCCAGCCGCAGCTGCTCCAACGCTGGTCACCGTGGCCACATCTGGACATGAAACCATGTGCCAGACATATTCTTCAAAATAGGGCGCCCTTCAACGCCAAGAGCGCATGTCCGTGCAATTCTGTTAGCAAGTTCGGAACGTGCAGCGGCAGCTCTGAAAGTGCTGCCTTCGGTTAGAGAGTGCTCACTTCGCTGACTTCGCTGCTGAGCCAAAACATACATGGGATTCAGGATGTTGACAGATGCGTTGAAGCACCAGTCAGACAACATCAAACTCCTCTCTGGCAGACTGGCCTACGTGCCATGTACAACACGAGGCCTGGCTAAGAGGCATGCTTTATTGAAATATGGCTTCCGTCGCGATCGTCGCCTGCACCTGTTACCGTGATGGAAATCGGAAGAGTCGGACACACCCAAGTGCAGAAAGCCACATGTCGCCTGACCTGCCAGGCACGTAGATATCTTCAGCGAATTTTGCAGCTGCTTTCCGATGGTTGGACGTTCGTGACCCCCCCCGGGTAACAAAAAGCAGACTGGTGCTTTGCCGGTTGCAGGCGAAGCCTGGCGTTTTGTTACTTGTGGAAGCTGGGAATTCCAGATGCTTGAGAAGTCTACTCGTGATTCCTTTGCTGTTCCTGACTCGGCATCTTTTGCGCTGGGGTCATGTCCTGCAGCCGACAGCAGAAGCACCACTTTGGCACCCGAGTTGAGGGGGAGACATGGCGAACCTAGAGTGATGTGCCCACCCCCCACTCGTTTGCGTCCCCGAGGTGTAGTGCATCTGGGCAACCCAGCTGTGCTTTGGAGACAGATGATGATGACGATGAAGTGCAGTCCCTTTGGGCTCCTGGCTTCAAAAGAGTCTAGGTGCGGCCGCTTCTGCGACAGAAGTACATGCAAGCAAGAGGGGCAGAGACTAGCCTAGTTACCCGATGTGCGAGAGTCACTTGCGAACGAAACCTAGGTTTCATGGTGTAGTCTGGGAGGGAGTCGCGATGTCATTGCCCTGGAATGTTCGGACTCAAAGCAAAGGCTCTCTATCGGACCTTAAGCAACCGCAGCCACCGGACATCGACAGAAGCAAGTTGACTTTTCAAGGGCCTGTCATGCCCAAAGCCTTCGTTTTGGAGCTTTCCAAGTTGGGATGTAACACGTGCGTGGCCCATACGTTGGAGCGTGGGCGAAGCCTGAAAGGTGTGAACTGAGATGTTGTTCGCAAGCTTCTATCGGCCGCAGCTTTGGCTATGAGATACGACATGGAGGGCTGAGGCAGGCCCCATGAGAAAAGGAAACTTGTTGTAACTTTGGCCGCCAGTATGCAAGGTAGTAACGATGGGGCTCGGGTTGGATTTCCACAGATTCTTTCGCACAGCCGTGAGTTATGGGCCATAGGTGACTGGCCATGGCTCTGCGGTTGGATGTGGCAAGGATGTCGCCGCCAGGTGGGGTCTTAGGAGCCCGCTCAGCGAGCTTGAGTACGACGGTTCGGGCCTGCAAGTAAGAACCACAAGCTCAAATCCCTCCGACAGGAGCTACGAGCTCAAAGTAATGCCGCAGTCTCAAGGGTTCTCCTGGGAGGCATCCCTTGCGCACGCGTTTCTCGTCTTCCAGGACATGTGCCAAGATGCAGCTCAAAAGATCTTTCATGTTATCAAGATTGCGACCACGGTGAGGATGATGAACGCAAGCAGGCTATAAGCACGAGGATGATGGAAAACGCCATGATGCAAGGATGTGACGGCCATTATTGGGATGGAGAACACGGTTGTGATTGTGAAGCTGGTGAGCGTGAAAGTCATGATCATCGCGATCGTCGTTGTAAAAGTAGTAGTCACAGCATCAATGACAGTGATTCCCATCCTTATGATGAATCGACACTCATGACGGCTGTGGAAATATTGAGACCTGTAAGTCTCAATCCCATTCTCGGGAATGTTTCCGTCCAGGACTTCCTGCCAGATGGGCGCACGAGAGCCCAGAGGTGCACTGCAAGAAGTGCTAGACTCTACCAGATGATTGGGTCAGCCTCCGGCACACGGGAAGGGGTGTTCCGGATATGGCCCTGGCCGCCTGGCCTCTCCCAAGTCGCACCGCAGGCCAAGGCCAGAGTTTACGCTGTGATGCCATCTGCCATCTTCTCGGCCATGGTCCAAGAACTGGCAGACTCGGCGCGACGTAAGACCGAAAGGGCAAGGAGGTAGAATTGCCAGATGCGTCGTTGCTCGGTTTCTGTGGAAAAGCTGGTCTAGTTTCGAAGTTCTGCGTGCTGAGGTCGCTGGTTTGGCTGGCAAGTGGAGGCTCATCGCCCTCTTGGCAAAAATGGGGTCACTTCCAGGTGACGCTGACATTCACAAAGCCCCGTTTGGCTGCGCTCAGACGAAGGAAAAGCAAAGCTTTGAAGAGCCTCAACCCGCGTCCAGAAGCGCATCTCACACATCTCACCTGTGAGCAGGGGATCCCCGACATAGACCTGAAGTCTTGGCTATTAGAAGCCTCAAGAGAAGGTGCGTTACAAAAAGTCTGGGGAATGATGGTATTCACTGGGACCCGGGGACGGGGGAGGCTGGAGCGCCGGCTCCAGAGCTCGCGCCGGAGCCGCGGGGGCGAAGCAGAGGGCGGCGCGCGGCCGGCTGGGCCCGGCGAGGCCGGGACCGAGGGTGACGAGGGGGGGTAGGGGGGTTTCTGCGGTTCTTTGTGACTCAAACCTCTGGTGATTGTCTGACGGTTTCTGGCAGGCTGCTGTGATTTCCGTTATCGATCCCTGTTCAGAGAATCTGCACTTCTCCGATGATGCTGTTCTGCTTCGTTTTTTCCCGTTGTCAAGATGCTGTGCGAGTTTTAGCTGATGACTCTGGTGTTTCGGGTGATGCCACTTGTGACGGTGACGAGGAGGTGGTGGTGGCGGCGGTGGCGGTGGCGGTAGTTGCTGTTGTCGTCGATGATCATGATGAGGATGCTGGCTCGCGGATGTCGCTCTGAAGCGAAGCTCGTGCCGTTGGCCGCCAAGCCGCCAAGCCGCCAAACTCCGAAAGCCTCGCGTCGCGGCTTTCTGGACGAGGCTTCGGAGGACGGCGACTTCCTGGCGGGATTCCGAGCGGCTCTTGGCAGTGCCTTGGCGGCTCCCCGAAGTGCCAGGGCTGTGCTGTGCGAGAGCCGCTTCCGCTTCCTGCTTTTGCAGGCAGAGAGGAGTCCCTACACCAGGAGACTTGGGCCGTCCGAGAACTTCAGCCCTTCTTTCTCCGGCTTCGGGCAAGTTCTGAAAGCGATTCGGCCCATGTAGAAGGGTTGAGGGACGGACTACGAGTGGAGGAGCTGCGAGCCGTCCGTGAGCAACTGTCCAACGCGGAGAAGCGCATCTCCGAGGCCGCAGAGCTCGCGCACGGTCCCCCAGAACCTAAACCTCAGAAGCTCGCGCCCTAACCCTAAACGTCCTAAACTCTGAACCCCAAGCTCCAAACCCTGAGCCAAACCCCTTGCTTGGCACAGGTGGAGACGGCAAAGGAGACCCTGATCGATCAGCTGCGTCAAGCCCGCGAAGAGGTTTCCCGGCAGTGGAACTTTGTGAGAAAGTCTTGACAGTGTAACGGTGAGAGACTGACTCACTCATGTTGAGGAGTTCTGAAATCGTGCTGGTTTGAATGAACGACTCTGTGAATTGCTTTGGGTTTGCTCGGCTTAGTTCTCAGCTCGAATCCTTCGAAATTTGAGAGCATCAAGCGAGACGCATCAGCGAGCATCAGAGCTCTACCGGCTGCCAGCTCCGCAAAGCCCATAGATGCGTCCAGATGCGTTTGCTTTGCCGGCATTTGTGGGCTTCGGATGGGATGGGTAGGTCATGACAGCCATTCATAGCACCACAGGAGAAGAGCCAATACCGTGTTTCATGAGACTGCCAAACTTAGCTTAGTGGAAGCCCTTGTGGTTTCAAAGCCGCTTACTCTGAGGCTTTCATTCACACCTCCGAAGTGTCGAGGAAGCCTTTAAACCTTGAGCCCTGCCACGCTGCCCTGTGGCAATGCCCCGGCCAACCATGCCAGCGGGACAGCGGCTGCGGGCAGCACTGAAGCCGCCCGAGGTGCAGTGCTTGGGATTGACTCTTCGGGGATCTTGGTCTTCCTTTGAAACCCCCTGCAAACTTGAATTGTCTTGTCTGTAGTTTGTCCCGAGGAACTCGTCAGTTTTTGTTTGGTCAGGCCGCTGTCACATTTGCGTTTTTGGGTGGTGTAGATTTCGGAGCTAGATTGCACGCCTGCAGTCCTCTGCGACATAGTCGGCTTCATCCGCTTGAGTGGAACGTGGGGTGACCTTTCTAAACAGTTTCGGAATGTGCCTGTTTGTTCAAGTATGAAGCTTCGACGGCTCTTCCTTGCAGACACTCGCATCCAGCAGTTGCTGGTGTGGGCGATGTTCCCCCTCATAAATCGTTGTTACTGTTGCTGCTGCTGCTGCTGCTGTACATGATTCCGCTGACCGAGGATGTATCAATCGATCCAACTTCAAACTTCTTGCCATCCCGAAGCTGAGAAAGCCATCGCAGGTAGAGACACTCCGTGCTGAGCGCCGTGCCATTATTCGACCGCGCGAGGATGTTGAGGAGCTTGTCTGTGGCAGGATCTTCACCACCACTACCAAATACAACACCAGAGTACCTTCAAGTAGTGTTGAAGCACATCGGTCACATGAGCGGGGCCCTGTTTCAAGCAACTATCGGATGGGTGCAGCAATCAAGGAGCCGCCACGACGGAAACGAACAGCCGAGGCCCTCTCAAGGAATTTGTACAATTTGTTGAGGGTCAGTGCAGGGTATGCTCGCGGTTCTGCATTCTATTTGGCAGTGTGGCCTGGTCACATTGTCAGCTTGGCTGTGCCGATTCTGCTGCCTCAACTTGGTGTGCAGTTGCGGCCGGCTGCGGACGACAGCGAAGGGGATACCGAGGACGTCGTGATACAGGAAGGCATCGGGGCACACCAAGACAGCAGACAGCACTCGGAGAGCATGCAGGCTTGATGCGGATCTCAGACGTTAAAGGCCCAAGGTATGAGAAGCACGTGCATCAGGCACCATGGAGCCTCCTCTCTGCGGGATTCGTTGACCTTTCGGCTTTCCGTTTCAGGCTGCCGGTGCCTCCGAAGACATGGGAGATGTACATGCCAAGAGGATCAGGACAGGGATCCTCAGATCAGAGTTGTGTGCTTATCAAAGCGACTTGACACCATTAGCTGCGACAGGCAACTGCTTTCCGGCACCGCAGATGCATGGGAAACCGATGACAGACTCGATTGCTTGACTTCATCGGGCAGGAGTGGTTGGACTCAAAGCGGCAGCGGCCGGCGAAATACACACCGCCTCACGCGAGGCCAACGAACGCGACTTCTTGATTGGAGCTGGCAGTCTCACTGCTTGCTGCTTACAGGCTACTAAAAGGTGTGCAAGAGACCTGAAGGGGCGGTTCGCGCTGGTCTGAGCCTGCAAGGAGAGCCAGGGCGGTGCTGCAGCCCGCCACCCCGGAGCCCGCCGGAGCCGAGCAAACTTCGAAATGCAACTGCCTTCGGCGCCACGGCCGCTGCACCTGCCAGGCTGCCGGGTGGGGTGCTTTGCTCTGAGCCCAGGGTTGCAAGGCTTGCCCATGGCTTGCCTGAGCCACGCCGCGCCCCTCCTCCGTATCGTTAAGGCGGATGACCGTTGGCTTCAGAAGAAGCGGCGCTGCCTCGCTCCGTACGTACCGCCCTTCCGGACGCTGGGACCAGGTGTAGATCGCAGCGTGTTTTGGATCTCTTGGATCTCTTCGATCAGGAAAACCCGCGAGAGCGAGCTCGAGAGGAAGCGCCAGGAAATCGCAGCCAAAGCTGAGGCCAGGGACCGGCAGGGGGCGAGATTAGAAGTTCTTTCCTCTTCAGCTTGGACGGCTATGCGTGTCTTGCTAAACTCACGGTTTGGCAAGTCCCACCAGGACTTGTAGTTCCTGCTTGCAACGTGAGCTTGCACGCACGGCACGCGGCCTTGCAGCCGGTTTGGGCTGGAAGAGGGGCAGCTCTGCAGGAAGGCGAGCCGGCTCCTGCCTTGGCGCCCAATATGCGAACCCTGGCGAGACGCTGGGCGCCGCAGCTCGAGCCACGTGGCACGAAGAGTTCTCCTAAGCCTCCGTCCGTGACAGAAACCGCAAGAAGCACAGGAACATCGGGCGCTTCCGGTTCAACCCGCTGCAGATCGAGGGCAGCATCTTGCTGGACGAGCCCGGGACTGAGGCCTCCGGCCGACTCCGGCCTCCGTAGGTTTGGGGCTGTTGAACGGGTCGAGGCTCCTCAACTTCACCACTTCACCTCTGTTCTTCAAGGGCTTCTGCCGGTGGACGCTCCTTTCTGCCAGGCAGAATGTACAGAGTCGGCCTTCAGATGCCAAGGGCTGAAAGCTTTGCCAGTGGTGCAGTCCGGGAGCTACCAGTTCGAGGCCAGGACCAGCATTGCACGGAGTGCGACCGACGCCTAGGGCCTCTAGGGCAAATTGCCGCAGGTCGAGCTGCTGCGCAGTTGTCACATTGCAGTGGGCTGGAGCGGTGCCATGTCCTTGGCCACGGCGTGGGATCACCAGGACCGGTGTTCTTTGTCATCCCCGCAGGCTCTTGCAGGCCTAGGTCCGAGGTAGCTCTTTGCGAGTTTTGCTCGTGTGCGAAAGGCTTTCGGCTACTCCTCCGATGCGCGTGCCATCCACAATGGCGAGGTGCCGGGGTTCAGATCCGGCGGCCGTAAGCAGGCGACAGGCACTCAGGTAACGTACGCACAAGCCGCGGCGATGATACCTTTTGTCGTCGCTCGGCACTACATGCTATGCGTTTCGCCCACTTGGGCTCTTCAGGCTGTGCTTCGAGACTAAAAGGCTTAGAAGATATCGCGCATCAAGCTGCAATCAGTAGCATGAAAACGCAACACTCCAGACCAATCGTAGTGCATAGGTTTTTAAAAACCTATGTTTTTTACAAAACCTATGCCTGCCGGAGTCAAGAATGCAAGACTAAAGTCGAGTCGGCAAAGCAGGGAAGGAGGGCAAACACCTCCGCCTCGTGCGAGGCGGAAGACTTTGGAATTCCTTTCGGGCAGGCCGGAGAATTTTCCCTTCGAAGACGTTCCATGCTGCTTTAGCCGACCGGTCTCTGCATCGGGGAGCTGTGAGAAGCCGCTTGAGGCAGGAGACATAGTTGGAGCCACTGTGCGATGGGCCCCTCGGATTATAACCCTGAACGGCAAGAAAGGATGGGACCCGGGCCGGAGCCTCGAAGCCTCGAAGCCCCGCCTGGCGCCGAGGCGAAAGGCTCTCAGGTGTCGATTTCCTTCGCGCTGAACGGGCGAGATCTGGGTTCGGCTCTCAGGACTTCCCCGAACTTCCCCGTCTTCGCTGTTACCTACAAGTACCTTAGAGTCAGTCGGCTTAGAGATTGATCTGCATTTGCAGAGAGGGCTGTGTTTATTTAGCCCATTTTGTCGAGTCGCGTCGAAAAGTTTGATTGCTGCTGCCAGCACCGGGCATCCCAAAGCAAAGCCCAAAGCTCTCCAATGGATCCAGCAAAGGCGTGGCTTTCGAGTTTGGAAGCGAGGCCTTGCCCGCGGGTGTCTAGCAAACTAGTGAGCATGTCCATGTCATTTCGCAATCCAGGACATTTCGCCGTTGTGAGCAGGGTAAAATCTTTTTTGCCCTGTCAGCGTATGGTGTGCACAGTGTTGCTGTTGCCGCAGCCTGCAAGGCCGCAAGGCCGCTTGCGGCGATAGGTCCGATAGGTTGCTGCAGCCGCCTGATCCCAAAGGCCCTGAAGTCTCTGCGTCGGTTCTCTTCTCGGCTCGGGCTCAAGGGGCAGTGTCATCGCACCCTGGCGCTCTGGCACTGCCAGCCTTCACTTGATTACAGGAGCCGGGGCGTACCGGTGGCTTGGGCTCTTGGCTGGTGCTTCCGATGAAAACTTCCGGCTGTTTTGTTGTGACGCCGGGTTCGCACTGGTAGCTTCGGGAGGAGAGGCTGGTAATTACAAGGGTTGAATGGCGGATTCGGACATGCAAGTCGAAGAGTTGAACCAACACCAGCCAATGCTGAGAAGGTTCTCGTGGGCAAAGGGAGACTCTCAAAGAGTCATGTTGTCAGTTCTTAGTCCGACTTCCCCTCTTCCTAGAGTGCAGGATATCCATTCTTCACGCTTTGTGCGCTGGCGAGTTCCTCCCCGGAGGTGAGTTTCGCACCGGAGATCGAGGGCTGATTTGTTGTGATTCTTCTGATTGCACTTGGAGATTAAAGGGGCATGGCTGTTGCTGTCGTCTTTGACGAAGGCTTTTCGGCAGAAAGGCTGAGGAATGCTAATACGTCGGCGGCATCTTTCCAACTTCAGCCGACAATCCTCAAGTAGATAGATGCGCTTTCACTTGTATTCTGTTCAAGATTTCCTGAGACCTGATCTTACTTCGAGTTTGTCGAGTTGTGGGGTCCTCGAATGAAATTTTACGAAGCGTCACCTAACGCTGGTGCTGGGTGATGCGACAGGCCGGCAGGCCCTTGTCCTTCAAGCCCGACGTCCTTAAAAGTCGCTAAAACCCCCAGGCCTTAGCCCTAGGCAAAACAGAGATTGAACTGACCCAATCCGCCGACCCAGAGCTCTGCAGATGGCAGGCGAGCCGGCTCAACTACCGACAAAACGGCAGGATTTCTGAAACTCTGAGGCTCCGACAGGGGTACATGATGGATTTGTGAAAGTCTGCAGGCTGCAGAGAAAGCTTTGCTTTTCGAGACCGTGGGGAATTTGTTTTCTGCATAAAGTAGATCTGTAGCCTGAACTGTACGACCTGATGGTACTGAGCGACTTGCACACGGACTTGTAATGGCACTGCACAAGGCTCGGGCGGTAAACATGCCCGTCCCTGTAGACATCGCGAAGGCGCGGCTTGGGTGGTCTGTGTGTTTCAGAGTTCTGCGTGCCTTAGTGGGGCAGGTTTTGGGATTTCGTGCCAGAGCCCTGCCACTGCGCGGTTAGCTGCTTGAAGCTTCGTTCTGTACTCAGCCGAGGAACGCCACTTTGGCCCCCCCCCCCCGTCCCCCCCAAATGAACTCCTCACTAGCTGTTGTCGCGCTACCGACCCGGCCCTAGCTCGACATGTCTGGCAGCCCACTGGGCCAGGGCGGTCCGCGCATGTTGGTTTTTGCTTGCCTGGTCGTGGCGAGCCTCAACATCACGACTGCCGAAGCGTGCTTTGGCTAGACGAAGATCCGAAGCACAAGCTCTTGTAAGCGCAGTGGTAGTGTTATGTATGGACAGCACCGGTTGGCAACCATGAAGCTTTCGTGTGACGATGCCTCGTCTCTTTCCTTGTCGGTGCAGTGCAAAAGGTTTCTGAACCTTGAAAAGAAGCTTTCATGCTTGCCACTGCAAGGGCTGCAGCCTCACTTTCCCGCTTTTTGGTGTGTCCTGGATGTCCTGCTCTATTGCCCCTCCAAGGTACAGCCTTCCGGCCACCAATTTTGGGGGACTCAAGAGTGCCTCAGTCAGTGAGTATTTCGTCTTGGCTCTAGAACTTGAGGCACTCGACTTGCATTTCTGTTCCTGCAGCATGGAGGCTTTCTTTGGTTCGGATGACGGCCTTTCGAAGGAGGGATCTCCTTTCTGTGCTACTTGCAGCGACTGTAGCGGTTAGTTGAGCCTCAGTCTCAAGCCGACTCAAGCCTGCGCGGCCTGCTACCAAGGCCTCCTCTCCGGGTCCATCAGCGACTGTTGCTCACCTGCCTGCGCTTCTCCCACGAGCCACGGACCCAGGACCCAGAGAGCAAAGGCTCCCTAGATCTTGATCCTTAGAACGAGGATCCTAAGCTTTGCATTGGTTCTTCGGTTGTGGCGATCTCCTGTCACCACTCAGGGGTCGCGAAGATCAAGCATCGAGAAACGCACAGCTCCGTTTCTTTTGACGCCAGCATCAGGTTTGCTGACGATAGCTGGAGTGGGCTTCCTAGCTGGCGGGGCCTTGACCATCAGACCCCTGACCGCACACAAGGCTTTTTTTGGATGGAACCTTTCACAGTGTGCTTTTCCGTCTTCAGACAGAGGAAAGGGTGCTTGGCGGGCACTCCTCTCAGTGTGCGTGCCCCGAGGCGATCCGCTCGCTTCCGTGCTCCTCACGGCATAGGGCTCGGAACGGGAACGAGGGAAGGAACAACTTCTCAAGAGAGAGTGTAAAGGGCGATTGCGCAATGGTTCTCATCTGTGTGGTCGCTGTAGTGAGTGTCGCACAACGTCCGGCCCGTGAGCATTCAGGCGTTGTGATGCGAGACAGCGACTGAGCCTGACAATATTAGGCATTCGAATGACTCGTTCCGTGCCAGATTCCTCAGATGTGACATGGCGCGGAATCCGTAGCAGGATGACTCTCCTGAAGAAGGGATCAGCTTTTGACTGTCTTGATATTGAACCTTTTGAGACCAATGTGAAACACGAGGGACACTCCCAAACGGTAGCCGACGTTTCCCAGAGCCATCGCCCTGGGGCATTTAGAATCGCGTCAAAGATTCCACAGCGTAGGCTGAAACACTGAAACATGTTCTTTCTCACGGCTGCCCTGGAACAACCTTCCGGGTATGCGCCTTCTGAGACACGCCAGCCTCCAAAGTTGGATTTGCCAAGTTGCGAGGGCTTAGGTGTCACGAGAAACTTTAGTCCCATGTGGCGCAACTCAGTAGGTCTTAGACTTCCATGATTCGTTTGATCTCTTGCAGTGGATCCCCGGAAGGAAGGCAGGGATGTCCGCTTCAGCTATCAACGACCATCTTAGTTGCACAGCCGGCACAACCACTGTTCGACGCGCTCTCAAAGGAGTAGCACCTGCTTAGCAACTCTCCATGCTCTGAGGATAAGAACCGGGAGCTCTTGAGGGCCACTTTACATCGTGTCGACCAGCGACTAGCATCCCCCTGTCCCCTGTCTCTTTCGGGATCCACTGCTGGAGCCAGTAGCTCAGAAGTCAAGACCCCAGCCGGTTAAGGTGTGCCACTGTGGCAAATGCCTTACTTCTGTGCGTATGCAAATGCATGCCTGTATGTCGATACGTCAGTTCGTGTGATCACCCCTGTATGTCAACAGATGTATCAATGCGTCCGTGCATGCTTGTGCATTGGGATGGGTGTGTGCACATGTAGTCGCGGAAGGTTGCATAATGCTGTAGTCGTTGCTATGGATGTTGCGACTGTTACACGTGCTAGGGACATTCTGTGCGACATGAGTGCCCTGTCTCTTACCGGCATAAATCGGCATAAAGTTTATGTTGGATACCATCTGACTTGGAACTTCGCTGTGTTGTGCGTCAGACTGCGTAATGCCGAAGGCTGCGCCCGAAACCTAGAGCCGTACCGCATTTCCGTACGGACTTAGTACTTGCAGCCTGTGCCAAAACGGCAGCCGGCGCCACCGGCAGGTCTTGACAGCAATGATTTTGTTTCAATCATCCCTGGCCAGGGAAGGGAGAAGAGATCCAACATTTTCAGGCCACCTCAAAGCTTCACGCAGCGCATGCTGAAAGTTGATACTGACAGCTGACTTCATCGGTTTGACTAGGAACAGCAGAATAGAATTTTGTAGGAACCTTTTCAATTTTGGTATTTGGATTTAGACCTGTAGAAGCGTTCTTGAAACGAGCTCACCCGCCCGGGTGAGACAGAAGAGGGAAGGGCGTTCAACGAATTTAAACAGATGGCTAAGTGGCTCTTGTCCTTGAGGCCCCATCTCCTGTCGGGTCATGCGCAGGCCGGCGAAGTCGTGGCCAAAGCATGACTTGGGCGGACCGGCCTCAAAGAGCCACCTGGGTGACACGTAGGGCGGGAGCGGGACTCGTAGTCTTTATTTGTTCACAGGCATGGAAAGCTAGAGGAGTTGCTCCGAGCCTGGGACATGATGCCGCCACAGAGGGATGCTGGGTTCAATGGTGGAGAGATGCTTCGTTCCAGATGTGAAAGGCCGATGGAGGGCAGCCCGCCAGCCCACTCCACACGCTCCGTCAAAGCCTCACCCGCCTGATCCTGGCAGAAGGGTGAAAGTGGGGTGTGGCTGTTATGGTCGCCGACTTTCACGTGCTTGGCTGTTAGAGCCCTCTCACGCAGCTCGGCCAACGGCGTTGAGAAGTCCAGGCTTTAAGAAAGATTCCACTCTCTTTTCATCGTATATCAGGGTCGCGGCTGAACACCGATGCCTATGCCGTGGGAGCTGGCTCGCAGATTTCTGTAGAAGCATCGTCATGGAGTGGCGAAACCTTGCTTTTGATCACCGTCACGTGACGTGACAAGGGTGATAGCCGGATGCCATAAAGCTGGCACAGCGTCGGTTTTGAGATTTTGGTTTTCCTTGAGGTGCCATTCAGGAGGGATGAAAGAGTTCTAGTTGAAGTCAAAGAAGCATGCGCAAGAGCGGCAAAAGTAGAACAAGGCCAGAGGCCGAGAAAGTGACATGTCGGATTGCAAAAAACCCCCGCAGCTTGCAGTAAAGAGCGCTCCCCTTGCAAGCCCTGCTGCGAGGCGGAGGGAGCCATCCCCTTGCAGCCACAGGTCACGCAAAGCGCCTCAGGCTGGCGGGGCTGCCTGCTGCCCGCTGTCTATCACAGATCTCGCAAGGATTCTGGAGTTTTCCCACCAGTTTGTGATGGAGGGACGCCTCTGCAATCAAGAACTTCCGAGAGAGGAGTATCAAAATGGGCGGTTCTCTGGATGTGTTCATTGGGGTGATGGAGCCTGAAACTCCCTTGTGTTCATGTCTTTCGCAGAGCACCGAGTGCAGGATCTTCTTGATAAACTCGGCTCTATAGAAGAGGTGTGCCGACTTGCTCAGAGTTGCCCGTGGACATCTAGGATTTAGCATATTATCTATGTTCAGGGTTCATGGATTATCTACATCTACCCTCGCAAGCGAAGAGATCAAATCCCGGCAGGGCTGCCCTTGCACGTGCGCCTGCGCGGCATGCCTGATTCGCCCCTGGCCTTTCCTCAGGCCATGTTGAGAGATACCTTCTGCCAGACAGTTCTTTATGTCCAATTTCTCTAGCTTTCTGGGAATCTCTCTGAGACCTGCGATGCACAAAAGTATGTTTTGGTCGCCATGGGCGAGCTTCCTTTCGGTTACCTTCAGCTCTGTACCGGGTCACTTCCGCAAGCTCCTCCTCTTCAATTTGAACCTGGCCACACTGCAGAGACTTCCATGGACTGGCTTTGTGTGTCACGTGATTGTGTCCTCTGTGGAAAATAAGGGAATCTTGCAACCTCGAGACCCCATAGACAGACCCTGAAAAGCCTCTAACTCTATAATTCTATAACTTATGACTGTTCAAAAAGCGCTCACTTTCCTCGCAGGCTGGGGTCCAGGCCTTGGGCGCCGTGACGGAGCGGGACTTCTGCCCCTTCAGCCGGGCCGTGTCAGAGGCGAAGGGCGAAGGGAAGGGGGCCAAAGATGGGCGAAGAAAGAAGCAGAGAGAGAGAGAGAGCCAGGGAAGATGGGAGGAGCCCTTGATTGTCTTGGGCTCTTGGAGTACTCTGCCGTAGAGACGAGCTGCCCCGAAGCTCCGAAAGAAACTTCCTCTCTGTGCGAGGCATCGACGGAACGGGTCGCCGCCTCGATCACGGAGGACGCGTTACCCAGAACTCTTGCGATGGTCCGCAGTTCCAAAGCTTCGGATTTCGGCTGTGAGCGGCAGGACCAGCTTCAGGCCTTTCATGTGCCAGACTCGCACGTGGCCGGGCACCCAAGCGAGCCCAGCAATGCATGGAAGTGTCAGACGGCGCTCTGTTCAGGTGGAACTCTACGACTTGCCAGAAGGCGGGAAGACGTGGATGCTATGCGGTGGGGACGTTGACCTGCCGCAGCAGGTGTTGCCAGATACGTGTTTCAGCAGCGCTTCAGGATCAGCCAGTTGCTCCACAAAGAATGGCTCCACAAGGTCGAGGCGGGCACAGCGGAACTGGCATGATCCTGGGAAGCCGCGGAGCTTGCGCAAGACATGTGGTTTTCGCAAACAGATGGCACCTGCGAGGTGGTTGGCATCCTTTTTGGCGCAGCAGCTCTCCTTGCCGAAGCAGTATCCCGAGAACGGCACGAGGTGCGTCGAGCTTCCACAAGGCTGCATCCCGCCCAGGTCTTCCTGGCCCAGTGCCATCTGCGTCCGCGAGACCTCCGAGGGAGCCTCCACAGCAGTGGTGGCACTGCGGAGGCGGGCCACTGGGGACCTCGCCAGTGTGTCGCCACTTTTCCCGGTTTCTGAGGGCAACGCATGCCCGCGAGCTGCTGAGGAGGGCTGCTGAAGGCAGGGCAGTCTTTGCCAGGTGTTTCAGCCCGCACATTCTCGGTGTGTCCACGAGTCTCATTGCAGCATCGCGCCTGAAAGGCTTCAACTCTACACCCCTGCTGTATCTCAGATTCGTACACAAGCCTGACAGCTGCCAGGCACCCTCGGTTCTGGAGACACCTTCCTCCAGGCGTCGCGGCTGCACCCTTCCGAACGTGTAGATTAGGGATGCGACGAAGGTCCGCGCCTTGACCTCCGCCACGGCGGCCACCAGGGAGAGGTGCCGCAGTCAGAGAGCAGCTTAATTTTGTTTTTCAGAAATAACGGCAATGGTGAATGCTCCCAGAGGCAACATGACGTCTTGTGCACACGCCGGAAGTAATGAGGGTCAACACCTCCAAATTCCAGAGCTTTGAGCAGATGGTGGAACTTATCCTAAGTGAATCCTTGATGCCCCACCCTTTCAGAATAACAAAGCGAATGTCCGGAGGCTGCGCGAGTGGCGAGGTGCAGAGTTCCGTCCTCAGGCGCGAGGCCTCGAAGATTTCCTGTCGCGTCTGAAACTCGGAGAGATGTCTCGCGCCACAGACGGTGCCCACTGCTGCGCGGCGGCTGATTCACGGCAGCTTGCAGAGCCAGATCCCTCTGGCGCACCTCATGGAGGACGGCAGAAGCTGCGCATAAGCTACACTTAGATGTGTGCAGAAAGAGCCCATTGAATCAAATGGACGAGCATGAATTGCCAACGTCGCAGGAGAAGAATTCAACGCGGATAGCTGCTCGCAGCCCACAGTGAGAGCTGCGGCGCAGAGGATCACGTGAGTTCTGAGTGTTTATTAGAGCACAATAAGGCTTAACACACCTCGAAATTGTTGTACTCAAGATCCACTGTGCTGCTCATCACGAGCTCGAGCGGCGAAAAGCAGGGATTGGGTTCTCGCTTGCGGGATGTTGCGGGGTGCCCGAGCCCTTTCACATCGATGGGAGGTTGCAGCCACCAGGCGCGGCCGTCAAAGTGAGAAGGAGGCAAGAGATCGTCAGTCTGCTATCTAAAGAGCCTATGCGAGTTCCAAGACTCTTGAGCTCCGTCACAGCAAAGCCGAGACTGGCAGGTTCTGGCGAAGATGGAGCGTGACATTGCTGCTTGCACAAGACCGGTGTCGTTTTTGCAAAAATTTCGGCCTTGCAAGGCATGGGCAATGGGTCTATGGCAGTTGATAGGCTTCGCCCTTGCTGTCACCCCCCAACCTCCCATCCTGACACGCCGAGGCCACCTCAAGCAAAGCTCTGGAAGCTCTGCAGGAAGGGCCTGGGTTTCCGTTCACCGTCTTGGGCGCAGAAGCTACACGTCGACGAGGGTTCAACTCTTGGTTTTGCGAGTTTTCAGGGGTTTGGAGGTTGAGTTTCGTGAGACTTCGAAAGTTCGTGACAGTCACTCGCACCCCGAACTCGCCAACAACACCCGACATGTCAACACCCCCAGCCTCGGACCCGAAACCCTATACTTGACCTATAGAGCCCGCTGAACTTGAGATGCTGCCACCGATGTTGCAGGCGGAGCGATCCGCGCTGCAGGCAGCCCTGGCAAAGGCCAGGCGACCCAGAACTCGCATCCTTCGCGATCTCTGCTCCGTGGCTTCTGCCTCCGCGGTCTCAGGCGGAGCAGGAGAAGCAGAAGTTTGCGGAAGATGAGGCACGCCGGTGGTAAGCCCACTGAAGCAAACCCGCGCTCTGCGGTGCCTTGGAGGCCGACTTGAAGAGCATGAGGAACCGTGCCGAGACCAAGGCCAAGCAGGCGAAGGCCCGTCGTCAAAGCTCCGCGTCCGCGTCTCTTTGCTCCTGGCCTGGTCCTCCTTCCCGCCACGGGTCCTCCTGCAGGCCGAGAGGCGGAGTCTGGAGTCGAAGCTCACGGAGCTCGAGGCCGAGGCTCGGCACCGACGCCCGGCGGGCGCACCCACAGCTAACACCTCGCTCGCAGTGCTCGCAGGCCAATGCGCGAACGGCGGAGCTGGCCACAGCCCTCGCAGCAGAGAAGGCCGCGCTGATTTCTCGCTTCGAGAAGCATCCGCGAAGCAGCCAGGCTGGAAAGCGAAAGCTCGAGGACCAGCTTGCAGAGGAGCGCGCCGCACGTGCCGCAGCCGGGACCCCAGCCCGTGCAGCTTAACTACAGGAAGAGATCTTGACCATGAAGCCTATAGTCATTTTGTCGAAAATCACTTTTTGCGCACCGTGTAAGCGAAGTTGTGGCACGCAGAAGTTTGGCGGTTTCGGCGTGCAGGTTTTCGTCTTCAAGGTTTTCCAGGTTTGTACGGGTTGGGGCTTGAGCGGGCCCGGGGCCAGCCCTTGGGCCGTCGCTCGAGGCCAGCTCCGAGCTGAAGCTTTCGACGGAGGCGCTGGAGCTGGAGCAGGCCGTAGGGCCCCGCAGTGAGGAGGAGGTGTTCGTGTCGACTTCAGATTCGGCTGTCTCGAGTCCGTCGTTGTGTGCTGTGGTTGGCGCCTTTGAAGTCTGTCGGAAAGCTTCTTGCGTTTGGACGTGCTGAAGATGTAGACGTGCATGTTGTTCCGGGCCTGCTGGCTCCATGCGAGTCTCAGTCCGCAGGTGGCCAAAGTCGAATCCGAGAAGCGCCCGGAGCTTGGAAAAACCAGTGATCTTGCCCCAAAGAGCAGCAACACCTGTAACTAACTCCGAAGATCGATAATGCAGGTTAAGGCCGAATCCTGCATCATCAGCATGATTGAGGATGATTGAGGCATATTAATATGGAACCGAAACAGGCACCCTTCCAGCAGCAACAGCGCGTCTGAAACAGCAGACCTTCCCAGACTGGAAGATGCGAGCAACGGGGTTTTCATGCCTTCCCGAAATTCTCGCCGAGGTTGGGAACAAATAGCTGCAGACTTGTCCAAGCAGGCTCGAAACAAACACATCTTTGCATATGTCACAGTACCACGGGGATCTTTCTCCGCATCGACGCAGACCAGTTCTTTGTGGTATGGTTCAGATCGATGCCTTTCCCTTGCGCAGGCATCGTATCCAAGCAGTACCAAGGCTTTGCCAGAGAGATGTGCATCGAGGGTCATCATCTGCCGCTTTATGGTTTTTTGTTGACCCGAAGATGCAAGCAAATACAATGCATTCCACCGGCGGTGTGTCCGTGCTACATGTGCAGCTGCAATCCTGTGATGAAATGAAAGGTATGTTTGCTCTCAAGGCATTTTTCTTGGCAAGTGACCACAAAAGTCTTCTGGAGGCTGTACAGCTGGAGCAGAAGTTGGTGAAGCTTCAGGAGGAGGTCGGCTCGAAGCTTTGAAGCTTCGTGGAATAACGACTATGCTTTTGCAAACTGATGATGCGTGTTTAGTGTGCGCCCACCTGGACATGATGACAGCTGCATCGCAGCTTGGTTCGTAAGGGGATTGGCAAGTAGTTACCCACAACCTTCGGTGAAGTATTGATAGATGTCCCAATTGGAACCTACCAACGCATTGCCAGAGAAAAGAGTCAGCCTCGGGATGTTTGTCAGATTCACTTCTATGTTCAGCCCTCATCGTGCCTTTTTCTTTTCTGCGAGCATGTTCCAACGAATACTGCGTGCAGCCCTTCCGAATATGACTGTGTGCTGGTGCGCTCGTGGCTGTCATCAACACGTCGGTGGAAGCTACCAGCTCTGTTGCGCTGGTGTTTAGTAGATGTCAAATTCACTTCGTTCCTGTTGTGCTGGAGCAGGCGAAACGTGTGGAGGCTGACCACGGTCAGGCTTGGGCAACGGACTCGCAGACTGGGCATCGAATGGTCCATCAAGTGGAAGCATCAAAAACGGTAATGTCGGGCGCGAGGTCGTGGCCAGCTTGCAGGCCAAGTCGGAGGCGCTGGCGAAGGAAAACCAGGAACTGAAGGCCGTCGGCGAGCCTTCTGGCGATTTTTGACAACTGCGATCCAAGCAGGCGAC
>BGNK01002726.1:41863-81346 GCA_003297005.1 Symbiodinium sp. clade A Y106
GGCAACCAAAAAAAAGGAAGGAGGGGGGGGGGGGGGGGCCAAAAAGATTGTCTGTCCATGATGATAGTCTGATAGTCATGTTCATGCCGATGAGGCAGGGACGAGGAGGATCTTCTGATCGTGCCGCGTGCAGGTGCAAGAGGAGCAGACGCGAGCTTCGCAGGCGCAGAAGCCCTGAAGCACGCAAGGTACGAGGTTAATTTGCAGCGTTGGTGCAGCTTGGCTTCTGAAGTTTCGTCGACGTTTCATTGAATGTGCTCATGCCAGGCCCAGCTGCAAAGCTCGAGCTGCAGCCAGCCATGTCAGTAGCCCCAGTCCCCCAGCCATGAACATCATGCTTTGGTGCAACTTGCTGCAAGTTTAGGCATCCAGCAGCTGGCGCTGCCCGGCACAGTGCCACAGCATTAGCCCAACCTAGACTCACCAAGAAGCCTCTTTAGAGTTGTGGGCCACCGAGCCATGACGCCGGTAGCCGTGGATCCTGCAAACTGGCCCTCCGGTGCGTCCCTTGACGAGGCGGATTTGTTTTCAGTAGCTCAGTAGCTCTTTCCATTCCGAAGCTGGGGTGTTGTGTTTCACCGCAGTATGCTATGGCCATTGAATCGCTTCATGAGACTTTGGGCTAGCAGCGGCTACTGTAGCATCCTTGAACACGCTTCCTGGGAGGAGGCGGTCTCTGCACTGCACACGGCGCACCATGCGCAGCCTAGAAGCGTCCTGGGCTGCCACAGGCATCCACAGAAGCGAACAGCGTAGCTGTGAGTTTCGACCGACATGCAAGGGTGGAGTTTCTGTTGGGTCTGAGTGCAGGCTGTACTTCGAATTGGGTTGCTCCTTGTACGGTGTCTATTTTTCGACATTGCTGTTTCCCAGGAGGAATCGAAGCAGTAAAAATTGTACTGTAGGTCAGAGAGAAAGAGAGAGAGAGGCTCAAGTGCTGCACCTGTGCTTGGGGGCCTGTGCCGCCCTCTTGCATGGGCGGAGAGACGAGGGGTTAACCTGGAGCTGTACACTCCAGGGGAGACTTCTCGTTTGTCCCAGCAGCGCTTGAGCTCCACGCCCGCCGCCACTTTGCTTAAGAGGCCCGCTGTGCGCATCGCTTTCTCCGGATCCTGACCGCGGCCCCTCTTCGGAGGGTGGCCCGCCAGTAGGGGGAAGGAGCATACTATGCCTGTGGTCCTCTGGGGGAACTTGGCGACCTACCTGGACCGCACTTTCTTCTATGGCAAGCTCTTCAAGAAGCCCTAGTGGAGGCGAAGGAGGAAGAGGGGGAAGAAAACAGAACCCCAGGCTCCTTGCGGACAAACCTGCCAAGGCGAACACTACTTGGAAGGACCAGAGCATGCTAGCACCGACCATGGTTGGAACAGCACAGCCCACAGACGGGGGGAGACGACGTGGAGTCTCCCACCGCGGCTGCGGACACCAACTGGCCATGGGGAGAGCTGGGACGACCGTCGGGGGGCAGCAACCACGGTCGCCGAGCCGCAGCCCACGACGAGCGGATCTACGACCCAACGCCAAATCGAGGGCGGCGCAGCGAGTAAGACAAGCACAGTGAAGTGACAAGCGCGTGAGAAAAGTTTTGGGGGGAACTGTGAAGTGGGCGACGAAAGTGTTGAGCTTTTGCTGGTTTGTTTTCTTTTGCACTTTTAGTCGTATGGTTCAAAGCCCACTTAACTGCCCAACGACGTCCCCAGTCCGTTTGCACAGCCCCGCTTGCAATGCCAAGCCTATTTATGACGGGCCGCGGAGGCCCCTCCTACACAACTCATGTTTTGTCCTGGAAATTATTTGAGGGAGGAACCTTTTGATCGCTTGACGGGGAACCCACAGCAGTTGTGCTCTGCATGGTTTGGTGTTGCCAGTTTTGCTTTGCTACGTGAAAGTGGGGAACCGTACAACCTTAACCTTATTAAATGAGGGAACCCGCCGGCACTGGTGACTCGCATGGTTGTTGTTTTCGCTGTGTTGCTGAAGAAGGCGGGGGAACCAAACGACTTGTAACCTTTCCTTCACGGATCGGTTCCTTGTGAGTATTGTGAGTCGTCCCCAGTGGTCTTTGTACGCTAATTTCTCAGATTTGGTCGCCAGTGTTTGCTGCGGGGATTGACCACATACCACGGGTTCTCCTGGGGGTGTGCCTGTCGAAGGACTAAGGATATAGCTTTAGTGAGCACGGCGATGAGGCCGGGAAGCGGGCTAAAGTACAGGGAGGGTTGGGTCCTTAGCGGGCACACACCACCGGTCACACCGCACGTGGGGGAACACCCTCCTACTTTCGAAGACCCCAAAGCCTCTTCCACCGCCGAGTCGGGGAAGGGGGCGCCTGGGCGCGGGTCCGTGACGAGCGGACTCATCCCCTGTGAAGCGAAGTGAAGTGAAGAGAGAGAGCGAGAGAGAGCGGCATGGACGCAGCCCTTTCCCCGTACCTCGTAGAGAGAGAGAGAGAGGCATGCCCTCAAGCCTGGGGAAAGAAAAGAAAGAGTTTGTGCGAGTTGAACCATGTTGGTTGACGTGTAATCGTTCTGGCAGTAGGGACCAAAATGCCCAATAAACACACCTGCGGTCATCAGCTCACCGTGGTGGCTTCCTTGGTCCAGGCTGGCCCATAGCGACGAAAGCGGCTCCGATCTGTGCCCTTGGCGAGTATATGCCGTCGAGGGTGGTCCGTGTATGTGCTGCAGGTGTGAACGCGATTCTTTACGAGATAGATAGAAATAGTCGCAGAGCAAGGTATGTCTTTCGCATCTGGCATCAAGCCCTTGAAAGAGATTGGGAGGCCGGAGCTGCACTGAGCTACATCCACGACCGGATTTCGATGTTACACAGACTCTAAGGCTACATTGCTGGATGCCCGCCCCTAAGTCAGGCGGAGAAGAAGCAAGTCAAACTGCAGCTGTTGCTGGACGAGGAATCCAAGCACCCCGGCTGAAGTTGTGGCAGTGACAGCAACAAGACCATCTGGCAGCCATAGCCTGTGGAAATGTTGTTGTTGCAGTTGTCTTGTTATGCTTGCGTCGAGCGCGAGCAATTTGGGGCAATCGAAGTTGAGAGGCTCGCAGGCTTCGAGGTGAAGTCTCGGCAATCTGAAGGCGGAGATGGCACAAAGAGGTTCTTCCCTGATCCATTCCCGACATTGAGGCCGATTCCACTGGTCCGCCGCTGCGCATGGCTTTACGAAGCTGTGGTACGGCTGCCTGCAACACGGCTAGGCTTTAGAATGTTTTCCGTCGTCTGCTTGGGTTAGGCCTGTGTTGCCAGTAGCCTGCATGATCGCTTGCTGCGACTTTCCTCTTGCCCAAACGTTCAATTGACCGCAATCTGGGTTGAGCCTGGAGACGTGTACTCCCCAGTCTAGCCCCAACCATCGAGCGAACGCAGCTCGAAGCCCTCAAGGCAGACTGGCTGCCGCCCGATGATGGCGCCGGTGGGGCGCCGGTGGGCGGGGCCCAGTCCCGAGGAGCAAGGCTTCTGCAGAAGCCCCGAGGTTTCAGTAATTAGCACTCAGCGCTTTGGGGATGAGGGTTTTAGGGTTTAGGGCTTCTGGCACAGAAGCCCAAGGCAAGACACAGTCCTGCCAATTCAAACCCACACCCGGCTGGAGACTTGAGGCGCAGCGTAGCAATTTTCATAACACTCTGAGAGACCGGGTGCCGAGGTCCTCCACTTGCCCAGATACTACGTGATCGTCCCAACCGAGGACCCCGCATCTCCCAAACTATCGTCAGAGACGGTTTCGGTTCCCTGTGGGCAACTTCAGGGTCGTGTGGGGCTTGCAGTCTCCTCGCTGTCCAAGACTGATGGTCGACGCGCCTGAGTGGCTCGCGGGCGAATACGTCTGTGCGGATGTCCGGCTCTGTACTTCCTTGCTACCAAGCTGGCTATGTGGTAGAGAAGCGAGAATTAGACGCAAAGCCTCAAATGTTAATTAGGCAATTCGAGCTTGTGCGACTCCATGGCGCGTTCTTCTAAAATTAGAAACTGTATGCAATCGAGGCCGTGTGCGTTGAAGCTGGTCCTAAAGCAGAAAGTTGCGTCATCATTACTGTAGTATCTAAGTGGTTGAACGTGAACATGCTGGGCCGTGCAACCCAAATCATCACCGGTGCTTAATTTTCATGGGCTTTGCATCAAAGTAGACACGGGAACTTTGAAATAACCTGGTGCGAAGATATGAAGCACACTCGGATTGTGGTGACACTCCAACCATCCAACCCCACAGCTCACGCCTGGACTTTGTGGTGGAGTTCCTGGCAGTGGGATAGCTTTGCCGAAGTGTGGGTTGTTGTGCCCTGTGCCTACATGCTTCCATGCGAATTAAGTTCAGGCCAGAGACGGTTGATGAGTGGATGCAGTCATCTATTGTGTTCCCAGCAGGAGGGAGAACAGATCCTCCACGACTGCTTTGGCTACGTCGGCTTCCTGCTTGCCGAGGTGGCGATTTTCTCACAGATGTTGCCCTGGCTTACAACCGGCCTCATGCCAGTAGGCCGAAAGAGCGGATGTGGGACAAAGCATCCTGCATCTGAAGGGACGCTAAATCCAGCACCTTGAAACGTGCACTGAGTCTGCAGCAGAAGCATCCGAGGTGTCCTAGAAAAGGCGGAGCTTTGCCGTGGGTTTGGGGCTGGACGTGGGAGTCAGCAGGTGGAGATCGAGCAGCTGCAGCAGGGCAGCTTTCCTACAATTGCCGATGCCCTGGGCTGTCATGCAGTCACGGCGGGAGCCGCGGCAGCAATCCTTTGGCCAAGGGAGTGCGGCAGTTCAGTCTTAGCATCATGCAGCAGTCGAAGTCGGTGATCAGGAGGCGTCTGCGGCCTGCGGTTTGCGACCTGGGCACCGAGGGCGCAATTCGTCAGCGTCGTAGGACTGGTGCGGGTTTTTCCCAAGAATTTGAGGGAATGAGCGTATTTTTTGTGTGTGTCCTCTTTTGTCAGGAGATTGGAACGCCTGGGACGGCCGCGCGTCGCCGATGGCGCGGCGGCACCGAGCAGAAGGCTGGGCCCGACCCGCAGAGTCAAGAGCCCCTGGCCCCTGACATGGCTGGCACCGGTTCACGGCTCAGGCGGGGGCTTCTCCGGGCTTTGGGAGATCTTTGCCGCCTGGCAGTTAAGCGGAAGCGCGCCATGTGGAGTCCATCACAGGCGCTTTTCTTGCCCCGTAGATGCGGAAACGCCTCAGGTTCCTTTCGGTCCTCACTTGTCGCACGTGCCTTTTGGAAGTACGCAGCGTGGAAGAAGTCAGTGTAGTACAGCTTGAGTTTCGGGAGACTTGGCCACGATCATCTATCTCATTCGGCTCCGGATCTCAGGTACGGCTTCAAGATTCATACTCAGGCGGGCCTGGACATCGCGACTTTGGCCTTGCAAGATCTGTTCTAAATTCTGCTTGTAAGACTAGGCTTTGGGAGCTTCACAGAAAGATACCCCATGCTGCACCTTCAGGTGAAGATGGACCCCTTTGCACAAGAGTTTGAGAAGCCCAGCGACCTACACAAGAGCCCTGTCCCTTAGGCGGCATCCAACGAAGACTTGTTTGCACTGTAGGGCCTAGGGCAAAGGGCCAAGAAATGGAGATGGGGCCTTGTTTGCCGGACTCGGTTTGTCAGAGTTTGAATCATGCTGCAAGCAGAATGTCGGACGTCCGAGACTTTCAATGCCTCCGTGGTCAGTGCTTGTGACGACAACTACCGACCAGAACCATTCGAGTGGGGCCCGGACCCCAGCCGGGCAGCGACGGGAGTAACTAAACCCCAACAACAGTGACTGCAGCTGCAGGTGACGAGGCGTGGATGCTGGCTCGTGAGGAGCGAGGTCGTCTCAACACAGCCTTGTTGCAGCCCATGGCCATCTACGAGGCCACTCTGGAAAGGTATAAGAAACTCCTCCTGGGCGTTCTGAAACCCGTGCTGGGACATTCGAGGTGCATTTGCCCTCGTGGAGACGCGGTGCAGATGGGGAGCTCCTGAGTCCCTCTCTCTGCAAGTTTTGCTCTCGCAACTCGCAAGCCACACCACTCGCTGTGCAACGCCACAGCAAAGGCTATAGGGAGCTCACGCAGCCCCTCATTGACCACGTCAAGGACGGTTTTTTGGAGTCAGAGTCGTAGCTTCTGTCCCGCGGGACGGAGTGACTGAGAGGCTCTAAACTTCAATTGGGTGGAGCTCATGGCTCTGGCGCACCACCCCTTCCTCGGTTCCTGGGGCTATCAGGTCTCGGGGCACCTCGGCCTCAGAAGACTGAGGGCCTGCTGGCCTTTTACTCCCCGTCTCTTGAGGTACTACAGCTCTTTTTCCCTTATGGGCTCGCCTGACGATTTGAAGCACCTCATCAATGAGCTGCATAAGGCCTGCCCGTCAGTCACATGCGTCACCTGACGCATTGGGGGTGTAGACGCTGACACTCACTTGCACGTGTCAATTAGAAGGGGTTTGTATTCAACCTCGCGTGCTTATTGGAGTACTATAGACCCCAGCCTTTGCACTTGGCAGGCAGGCCTTGGCGTAATTATGGACTTCGTTCCTGCGCACTTTTGCAGGGACGCCTGCAGCCCACCTGCAAGAAGTTTGGGACTCACAGGCTTTGTCCTTACTGGCTCCTCATTCAGGTAGTTTTGGCGACTTTGACGGCACACCAACGTACGAGTACGAGGTGCAAAGATGCGGTCTGCGACCGTTTCTCGGGGCTAAGGGTCCAAACCTTCAGACCTGCATGAGACAGTGCGTGTTGCGTTCAACAGCCGGAAGCCTTCGTCATCCATACGTGTTTGCCACCACAGGACCCACGTGAAGGAGAACAGAGGCCAGCCGGCCCTTGTTTCTGTGGCGCTTGACGCTTGAAGCTCCAGAGGTTCTGTGTGTTTTTTGGGCCGAGTCGGGAAAGACATCATGAGCCAAGCGTGCACTAGAATAATTTCGGACCTTTCCGGAGCCTGGCGTTCGATGTGGGTTCAATGCACCCTACTCGGTTCATTTTGGTGAAGATCTTGGAAGCTCAAAAACCCGAAGCACCGTGCTAGGCAATGGGGAACCAAAATCTTCAACTTCCGAAAGAACGAGGTGCGAAGGAAGCCGTTGGCTTGCTACTCTCCTGTTTCCCTGGGCTTTCTCGATTGCAGTTGCTTCGCATACTGATGAAATGCCATGTTTGGGACTGGGAAGCTGCTGAGACCAGCGGCTTCGTCTGGTCTCGGGTTCCGAAACGTTCAATGTGAAGTTGCGGCTGCAGGTGCGCAGCTTCCTCGTGGGCTCTGCGCTGTTCTGGGCCGAGCGCCGCAGAGCATGCAAGGAGGGTTTTGGAATGTTGCCGGAGGTCGCGGCTGTGCAGAGCGAGTTTTTTGAGCCCCAGACTGAATCTCAGGCTATCACATTGACGGCTTCCGGTGCGACGCTGTGTCGGCCATGTTGCTTGGCATTGTGTATGATGACAGAGTGTGGCAGACACATCGGTACGTGACAGCGCGCAGTGCGATGGCCCAGCACGCCAAGGATCTACCGAAACTTTGGAAAAGCTGATCACGAGTGGGTTCGAAATGAGCATGGCGGCTACAGCAACTTGGAAGCCGTGTCACTTCTGCGCGAGCTGAACAAGTCCATGAAGCAGTTCTGGCCAGGTGGCTTCAGACGAAAGGGGACAGAGAACAGAAAGAACGAGGGAAAAGTCATGACTGTCTGAAACCTTCAGTAATGGGCAGGTGTGGTGATGATCGCGGAGGAGTCCACTGCGTGGGAGGGCGTCACGACCCTGAGGCCTACGGTCCACGCCGCGCAGTGAACATGGAGACGCAGTTTACTCTCGCGTCTTGAAATAGAAGCACTTGTGCCTCAACTCTCATGTTCGGACCAGCAGCGACCGGATTGTTTGTTCCCAAAGCACGACTTGCGTGGCCGTTGGCTCAGGCAAGGACGGGTTTTGGGGGGGGCGGGAGGTCGTGCGGTCGGCACCTGACCTCATCTCGTCCCCCCCCACCCCGCCCCAGCGCAGCGCCTCACACGCGCGCGCGCAGTTGCAAGGCAGATGCAGGAACATCTTCATCGCAATGGCGCTGTTGCTGTCTTGGTAGCCATTGTTTGCCTTGGCTTCCTGGGCGTGGACCTTCGTTTTGAAGAGCCTGCGCACCTGGACATCGACCAGCAAGAGCCCACATGCAGTCCTTGCAGCGGTGCCATGAATGGCACAGTCTGCGGGACAAACAGGACGCTGCGGGATGCGGCGGATCTCTGGAAGATAGACGGCTTGTACTACGACTTTCGTCCACTCTTTTCGAGGTGTCCTGGTCTTGTAGGGATGTTGAGTTGAGTCTTTTTGTTGTTGTGTTATTTGATCGACTTGGGACTTTGTTGGCTTTGTTGGGAGAAGCTGTTGAGGCATCCTGGGTCTAAGCTGCCCCTGGAGAAGACCATGGGAACGGATGCATCCATCCTCTTCCAGATACAACACCTCTCCGACAACCCTCGCGTTGCCCTGGAGAAGTACCAGGCGCGCTCTCGGCTTTCGTGTGACCAAGGCTCTTTGCTCTTCTTTTCATGTCCGAGACCGTTGATTCTTGTGTGTGGAGGTTGCTTCCGAGCTGGTGATCGGTGAGGTCCTTGACAGCGACTACAACTACCAGTTTGAGGAGACCGGCTTTTACATGACCCTCAGGTCTCGCGTACGCGAGAAACTGCAAGATTTGGGGGTGAAGAAGCCGCGCCAGGCCAACGTCCCCATTCTTGCAAAGGTGAGCTTCAACATGGTCATGTTTACCAGCACATGGTACCAGATTTCATTTCGCTCCTTCTCCCCAGTGGCATGCGTCTTGAATCTCATTTCCCGGTTGGTCCTCACAGGTGCAGCGCATGAAGCCATGCATGGAAGCATCCTGCCACAACTGCCCAATGTGCAGTATGTATATGCGAAGTCTGTGGTTGAGGGCTTCTTGGGTTTTCCTCTTGAGGTCTGGTGGCAGGAGCACGTACTGCTCCACCATCTGCACACAAAAACGCTGGTGGATCCAGATGAGAATCTACAGCAGCTTATACCCGTGTGGAGGCTCACTAACAACAGCGCTTGGAGCCAACTACATTCGTTCCCCGTGGCTTCACATGCCGCAATCGGTTTGTTCTTTCCGCATTTGCGACTGATCGCTGAATCCTGGCGCTTGGTCGACGATGATCGCAACGTGCGTGTGGGTTGCGCTTGGGTCGTGCTTGGAGTGCTTCTAGTGCATTGGCTTCCGCTCTTTGTGCAAAGGAACAAGCGAAAGGCATTTCTATCAATTTTCCTGTCGTCGTTGCTCGCGAGCATGCTGACGATGTTGGCCTTTCACGTGAACCATTTGTTTCCAGAAGCGGAAGGGGTCTACAGCGAGCCTGCGGATTGGGGGGAACGTCAGATGGCAACGACTTCCAACTTCGATTCGGGCATTAGTGCAATCTCCGGCGGTCTTGACATGCAGATTGAGCATCATCTCTTCCCTATGCTGAGTCGCGTGGCTTTTCCTTGGATGCTTGCGACGGTGTGCAGCAAAAAATAGCCTTGTACTGAAGAGTTGATCATGCATCTAAGGTTACAATCACCAGCAGGCGGTGCAGGCGACCATCAAGGAAGTCGCCCAGGAGCCGACTAAAGCAGTGCTTGTGTTCTTTTGCAGATGCTCTAAACTTGGCTCTAAACCCTACACCCCTGGCTCAGGAGTTCGGCCTGCCTTACCGATCCTACTCATCTTTGGGTAGCGGGCTGGCCAAGCATCTTGAGTACATGGTGGAGCTTGGAAAGGAGCCGGCCGAGGTGTGATTGCAAAGGATTGATTCTAAAAGGCAATGCAAAGCATTGCCACGTGATAAGGGTGATACCGCCCAAACACAGGGTGATGCCACCCGAATAGGTTAGACGAGTCTTCTTTTCTTCCCACTGTGGAAGCAAGCACTAATCATCTATCACTGTAGATGACCTTGCAAGCCCGCGCTGTCCGGAGCACAGGTCGTGCAATGAGCACAGGTCGTGCAATGGACGCAGAAAAATATCCCCACTTGAGACCTGCACCCGAAGCAGCGTAGCCGCTACAGCGGCTCGCAGAAGCATGGCAGACGGAGATCGGCACCAGTGCCCCAAACCTCTCTCCTCTTCCTCTGATAGGAACGTCTCCTCTGGCCTCGGCTTCGATCTCAAGTGGGACCTGGGCTGGATGAATGCCCCTCGGAAGCTTACAGGGGAGCCGTAGTAGCGAGGCCCTGGGCGGGGAGAGTGTCTTTATCGAGTCTTTCGGGAGCGTCGACTTCTGAGCCTCGGCCCACCCAAGGCAGGCTGTCGCACAGCGCAGCTAAGTCTCAACCCCCAAGTGATGTTCTGCTTACATGTTCTTACCTCTACCTGTCAGCGAGAATGACGCCTTGATTGATTATGCTTGTTCGCGATCAAGCAGTTTTGGCTTACCTGCTGAGTCAGGCAAGCGCATTTGTGCCGACCTTCTTGCATCACACCAGGCCTCCCAGCACCAACGCTGCCCCACAGTCTTCATGAGCTGGGCCAGCGTGGCGAAGGGCGGCATGCTTGTCGATTTCTTGCGCCCAGGGAGCTGGAACGGATGCAGCAGAGCACGCTTGACGCAGCACTGTTCTGTCAAATCTGCAGAGAGCCGGCCGAGCCGGCTATGCGACTCGCAGGCGCCGGATTCGACTGCGAGTCGCGGCACATCCTTTGCGGGCGTTGCGCCGCGACGCATCAGAAACACAACCAGCCCGGATCCGTGAACGGCCTGAGGTGCCCAACCTGCCGTCGGAGTGGCACACGCTACATCCCAAACCCGCAGGTGGATGATCGTTTGGGGGCGTTGCTGGTGCACTGTCACTGCTGCGTGCCACTCGCCAACGCCGAAGCTCATGTGCGCCTCCATGTCCAAGCCAGGGAGGCCGAGCAGAGCCAGGCAGACCTGGCCGCCCAAGCCGCAGAGCTCGAGTCTGTAAAGCGCCAGCTTGCCACTATGCGCCAGGAGGCGGAGAGCCTTTGCAAAGCGCTGCACCAGTGCTCGAAGGCTTCGAAGCGCCTGCTCGAAGACACGGCCGAGGCGCCCTCCAGCTCCAGGCGTGCGCGCATGAGCTAGAGCAGCTAGCAGAATTAGCTACCTGTCTACGCGTAACCTGCAACTCTTCAATCGATTTTGTTACATCTGGTTGCATGCGACCAGCGTGGGGCCAAGCCTTGCACTGGGGCTCAATTAGGCGGGAGGTCGCAAGCTAATAAGGGATCCGAGCTGTTTGAAGTTCATGTTGCATCCGAAGTTGCCGTGCTTGTTTGAGGCAAGTCCTTTAAACAACTGGCAGGACTTTATGCAAGGCCGAAAAGGGCTCCAAAATCGATGCAGTGCCCATCTTTCCCATCTTTGCCATCTTTGGCTCTGTTGCACGTGCTCCAGCCTCCAGAGCCGCTTCGAAGAGAAGTCTCCCACCGAGAGGGCCACTAAACCCTCGAAGCCCAGGATACGCTCATCTACCTCGAGGCTTGGGTGAAGATCCGGGTCGTTGAGTTCTTGGGATTCCACCAGATCCCAACCTCCCGATATTTCGCTTCGAGCAATTGCAGGAGCCGGCCTGGAATAGGCCTTCGAATCACAGCAAGCTCACATGCCGATCTCAGCCCCTTGGCATTGCATTCCCGCCTGGTGATTGGTGAACCCGGCAAGTCTGCCTCGCTGCCGATCACGCCTGGTTTTGGGAAGGTACATGCAGAACGAGCGCTTCGTTTCGCCCCTGTCCCACGACGAGGACCGGGAAGAGCAGGAGTCGGAAGGGAAGTGATAAGCAAAGGTTCGAGCACACTTGGTACTCGTAACGACACAGAGAAAGAGCTCACAAGGGATAGTTGCAAGTGGAGTAGATCCGAAGGTGGCGAACATGAAGGGCAGCTTGGTGGAAAAGATGGGCCGCAAGGCCGGGTCCCGAAAGTCCGTGCTTTCGACAGCCCATCCTCGAACTGGAATGGTCAACCGATTCCGTAGCTCTCCAGCCTTCCAGGATGGACTTGGCTTCTACGACAAGTTGCGCTTACTCTGCGCCTACTACGGCCCCTTTGCCAGGAAGCAGGGGCAGATGAAGCTGGGTCAGGCCATCTGCCGCCGTTGACGGCTTAGGATGAAAAAAAGGCACGAAGCCTTGGGTCTGCTTTCTTCCTGGTGCCCAGGTTTTCAAGCCACGGCTCCCGGGCGCCCGCTGCTTTTCATGGGCTCCTTGCCTGGCGTTTGATGCGGCACCCCCGAAGCGGGGAGATGTGTCGAAGACGTTACCTTCGGAAGCTCAACAGTTTGGCTTTCTTGCGCGGCCCCATGCGAGGACAGGAGTACGGCCAGGGTCGCGAGTGGAACTGCTACCAGTCTCTGGACTGGCACGAGGGCGAGGAGGATCACAGAAAAGGACCCGACTCGACGACTCGACTCAGCATGCCGTGAAAACCTCCTAAAGTACTTTAGGGGCCCGGGGCCGGGGCCCAAAGATGGGTTCTCGGGTCATCCCCTCAGCCGCCTCAGCCTCAGCCGGGCCGTTGGGACAGACGATCAGCAGGAGTTTGCGTTTGGCTCGCAGACCTTTTGGGAGTCTATCAGCACCACCGTGCCTAGGCTGCAGTGCTGCCACCGCTGCCACCACGTGCGTTTCTGTTCCAAGTCTCCCTGGAGGTCCTCTTCACATGGGAGACGACTTTCCGCAGACGCGGCAGTTTCCCGTTGGCTCGATGAGCTTTGAGTGGGCGTCCGGGCTCAACGGGAGTTGCGGGGCCTCGCTTCAGTTCGACATCGTTGTGCCGCGGAGGACCACACAAGCCCGTGCATAACCCACTTCCGCCGAAGCGTTGCAGTGGTAACCTGCAATCCGTTGTTGCCATGGGACTAGACCGACTGGGGCTCTAATGCCAAGGTCGAGAACAACGCAGGCGCCTGCGTTATCGCTTTCTGCCGACATTGGAAGGGAGAGAGACCTGCAGCTTGGCTGTACGCTCGGATGCTCTTCGGGTTGTGATATGTTGTGATACTCTCAAGGCCAAGCATGCAAGCTATCAGGGCCGAGGCATTGATATCAGGGTGCCTCCAGCTCGACTGGAAGCCTGACTTTCAGTCCCATCGCAAGGTCATGGCCGTCTTCAATTTCGGCAGCCAGTATCACCATGGGTATACCATCGGTGCCCCAGCACGTAATCTTCTGCGTGCTGTCAGAGCAATATGTGCTTGAGGCCGGTGCTAGTTACTAATTTCCTTAGAAATTGCGGTAGCAGCTTCGCAAGCGAGATTCCGATAGCAAACTGAACCTCGTGATCTAGCGGGAGTCTGCGCCAGTCCCGGAACCCTGAAGCCCAGGCAGCCCCTACTGGGGAGGCTTGGTTCTCGTGCCTGCGCATTTTCGAGGGTGCTTGAGTCAGAGATCCTTTGAGGATCTAGCGCTATGCCGAGACGTGGGTTGACTTGATTTGGGAACTTCGGGGTTCCTTGCTGTCATGAAGGCTGTTGCTCTTCAATTCCGACAGGCTGGCAGGTGCTCCTAAACTCCGACGACCGCCGCTATGGCGGCCGCGGGGGGGGGCCGGGCNGTTGCTCTTCAATTCCGACAGGCTGGCAGGTGCTCCTAAACTCCGACGACCGCCGCTATGGCGGCCGCGGGGGTGGGCCGGGCAACTCGAGCTGTCTCTGGACCTCCGACGTCCGAGTCAGATTCGGAAGCCGACGCCTTGCATAAGAGTTCTGACAACTGCAGGACTGGCAAAGCACGATCCGACTGCTCGGATTCGCTGAGCTTGGACATCCCTTCCAACAGGCCCGCAACGGTCGGCTTGGGAACACTTCAGTTTTTGGTCAGTGAGGAGTGGGATGCTTAGGGTTTAGGGCTTATTGAACTGCTCTGAACCTGTGCGCATGATGTCGGCGGATCTGTTACTGGACTCTGCCGGAAGATCCGGTTTGCCTGCACACCTTCCCGGTTCCCTCTTCTCACTGTCCAGTTGCCTCGTTCTCTTGGCCCCGGAGAACTTTGAAGACTGCAAGGCTGGGCAAAGGAGGAACTCTCAGTCACTCTCGAAGAAGCGTCGCATTTGGCTCACAACTTGTGTCACGATATCCCAGGACTGTTTCCTAAGGCTTTCTTCAGCCTGAACTCCCTGCAGAGCTTGCTCCGGCAAGATACCACAGTGCACGCAGGCAGTTCGCCAACCCGTCGGAATGAAGGGTACGGCCGATACCATGTGTGCAGACATTGAGACTCTTGCCTTGCAAGCTACGGTTAAGACATAGCAGTTGCCATGAGCAAGGAGCAGGGGAAAGGCGGCAGCTCAGTTTTGCATTGACTCGCAAGCTTTCTCGAGTGGCGTGTCGATCGAGGTATTGCCTGGGTGATATCGGCTTCTAAGACGATGCCGAGAGGTTCGGGAAGCACAGGCTGAGGAACCTTCGCGAAAAAACGAGCTGCGTGGCTCGGTGGTCTTTACACGGGCAGAGGGCTCGGACATTGTGCATACCTTTTCATGCTGCGACCTCCCGTCGGGGACGTACAGATGCGTAATCTGCAGAGCAGACAAAGCACGCACTCGTCGCAGCATGTTTTCATTCGCCTCGCAGTCTGCCTGACTCTTTCCGATGCATTATAACTTCAAGCTCAAGAGCTCCGGAGGGCCATTGCGGCCCCCTCTCCAAAACGACCGAAGCTGTGCGCAACTCTTCGCGCACCGCACCCCCGCACGGAGAAGAAACCTGGAAGCTGCCGTGCAAAGAGCCAAGGGCACGCACAAGTGCAAGCAAGATGCGCAGAAGGAGCAAGGCCCATGTCCGGACGGAGGAAGTAACGAAGTGTATGTGCGACGGTCCTGTCACTCAGTTATCAAATATGAGGTTTTCACGCATGTCACGTTGCGTCGCGCACGCAGGGTGTGAAGGTTGCGCAACTTGCGACATAGAACCAACTTGACCGCCTTGCAAATCCGTACATTATCCGACAGCCCCTGCGTGGGCCCCATTTGTCAACACTTCCTTCAGCAGCATCCACCCAGATTGCCCTGCCGTATGCTGCACATCTTGTTTGCATCAAATCCAAAGCAACTTCTCGCCCAGGAGAGCCAATCCGTACATTCAAGGCAGAAGCGAAGAAAGGAAACTGCTCGCTGAAGCTCGTTTGAGTTCAGGAGCCCAGAGCACACCAGTAGCCCAAATACTCGCCGCACATACGGCCTCGTTTCCTTTAGCGCTTTTCACTAGCGTGAAAAGAACAAACTGCACCAGAACTACGTAGGTAGCTTGATCCAACACCCAGGCGGGTCGGGCGCCTGCCTAGATGCCTAACTCCGACAGACGGCTTAGATGCTTGCAGCATTGTGATTAAATCGGTTCCGCACTGCCAAAAAGCAACGCAATCATAAAATGCAGCTTGAAATCTTAAGTGGTTCGGATAGTTCTCACGAGTTGCCGACATCGGGAGATGAAAAGCAAGGCTGCGACGCTACTGGCGGAGACCTCAGGCGAGACTGTGCCGGTTTTGGGGGCTTCTTGGAAGGGGAAGACGGGAAGACGGGAAGACGGGAAGAAGGGCCAGGGCCAGGGCGAGGGACTCCAGGGACCGGGCGTTTCCTTTACTAGGCTGCTAGGCATAGGCCCCCTCCCCCGCGGAACCCGCGGAGCTCCTGGACGTCTCAAAAAAGGGCAATCACCTTTTCAAACGAGACGACCGTCTCCGGTTTTCCAGATGGGCAGCTTCCGTGAATTTAACCCAAGAGTGAAACTCCTCTCGCGACCCATCTGTCACCACGAAGCTTCCCATCTTCGATCAGATTAGAACGATCTGAGTCACGGACTCCTCCAGCTGCTGGCGCAGCGCAGAGCAGTTCGTGCTTGAGGGTGGATCCGTGCGGAAATCAGGACTTAGCAGACGGAAGAAGATCGGTTGGTTCGTGGATGTTCGTGGATAGGTCCTGAAATTTTTGAATATCTTGGAATCTTGCAGCTTACGATTTTGAGTAAATTTCGAGTTCTGCTTCCAGAAATCAGAGGCTGGCAAAGTGCCGCCGCACCCGGCATGCAATGGATACAGTGCGTCATCCGAGCCGGTGCACGAGTTTCAGAAAGCTGTTCTTGAGGGGCAGGCAATCTCATGCACGCTTTCAGGGTGCGTGCGATAGGCGATGCAGTGTCATCATTCCGAGCAGCCGATCGACATGGGAGCCCTAGAAGCGGTGTCTTTGGCCCTCGTGACCTTTGTGACTATATGCTGTGTTCCGCAAGGTCCCTTCAACTCAGATCCACCAGCATGACTCTTGATCATTGCAGTGCTAGCGGACCTCCACTCGAATCAGCGGATCGCTGGCAGGCCTTTGCCAAGCAGGAGTCCCTCGAGAAGGTCAGGGCACCTCTCCGGTCAGTATAGCTCGTCAAGCTCCCTGTGTCACCTTGCAGCAGGCATGCTAGGGAAGTCACGCAGAGCAGGTCGATGTTCGGGCTGTAGCAGGATATTCGCAGTGGAATCACACCACGCTGGTAGCTGGTAAAGGGCATTGGAACGTGCAGCAGCGGGCCAATGCGGAGGAACTGGATGCGCGTACTGGCTCCGCGACGCTGCAGCATGAGGCGCGCGCTGACGGGTCTGAAGGGCTGACACGACCTTTGCATGCTCCTCGCCGCGCGTTGGCTTGCATGCCTCGTACAGCAGAGCGACATCCGTTCTGCCCAAGGAGCTTGCTGCGGCATCACAGCGCATCGCCGAGCTTCAGGAGGAGGCGCCGATCGGCGACGGTTGTCGAAGTCGGTCCGAAGCGAGCCTTGGTTTCGGCGAAGGCCGCTTCCGCAGCCGAGCGCCATGCACAGCAGGAGCGGGACTGGAGCGAGGCACCGAATACAGAGATGCTGCTGTCAGTGCCGTATCGCTCTCTCCGCATGCGTGTGCGAGGGTGCAGATGCGAGTGCACACACCATGCATCTGACGCACATGCCTATGCCTGCGCTAATCGAAAAGCTTCTCGAGTGAATGGCTCGCCATGGCTCGCCCCATGCGATGTGAGCCCGATGTTGTTGAGTCACCGCCAGGCCGCCGGCATGCTGAAAGAACGAAGCCGCAAGTTCAAGGAGCAGGTGCTGGTCTTGGGATCTGCTCCGAACCGGAGTATCTCTCAGATCTCTGCGAATGAGCCTTCCGAAGCGCAGCTGAAGCACCGATGTTGGATCAGGAGGCAGCGAAGCTGGATCTCGCCAAGAAGGCGGAAGAGGCACTCCAGAACGTATGACGGGCGTATGAGACCTGTCAGAGCCCGTGCAAAGTCAATCGTCAGCCCAGCAAACATGCATCGAGATAGTCAGAGACTGTGACACCATGCACGATTGAGTTCTATCACGGCACATCCCGCACGAACCGGCAAAGATGCTTCGAGCTTCCTGTTTGCATCGAATGTGCTCGCACCTCCGTGAAGCGGTGAAGCCCTCACGAGGGCTGTGGCCGAAGCTCAGCCAAGCAGGCTGCAAAGAAAGCTGCGGAAGGGCTGAAGGCGCCCTTTCGCATCCTTTCGCAATTTTTCGATGCCTTTCCTCCGCGGTCAAATCGAGAAGCCACGGGCTACCGGCTACTGTACTGTCCGTGTCAGATGCGGTGACCATCTTCAGGCAGAGATGGCGGCCAGCCTGAGCCATGCGCAGTCCTTGGAAGAAGAGGTGCAGTCTGGGCTCTGGGCTGGGCGGTTGGGCTGCGGATGTCGGAGCTCTCCGTGTCTAGTCGGAGCTGAATACAGAGAGCCGAGTCCCATATCGTCCTCTTAACTCATGTTTCAGCTAGCGAATCGGCGGACTTAGCAGGCTTGGGAAGCCCGAGCGTGGTCCGCAAACCCCCTTGTCCTTCTGCAACGGGGGAGTCTGTGCACAGGATCACGGAGGATGCAAAACAACATGAAAGCTCTATCGACTCGGCAGGTGCGTCGGTTGAATGAAGCCTTGGCTGGCCCCAAACTTGGCGAATGTGCTTCGAGGATCTTCGAGGGCTACAGGCTGCACAACCACAGCAGTGTTCCCCAACTCAGGCACCATGAGGGAGGAGGAGGAGCGGCGTGCAGCGCAGCAGCAGGGCGAGGAGGCCCACCCGAATCTTCGGCAGATGGTTTCGGACTTCCCCCACGATGGCGAGTCAGGAGCTTGCCGAGAGTCTGGGCGAGTTGAGGCGGCAGATGCAGCTCAAGAAGGCCCGGCAACGTTCTTGTTCCCTCTCTCTCGAAGTTCAACAGTTGGGATGCCATGAATTGCTACTAATGATGTTGGGAAGGCAGATCCATTTTTGGAAGGCGTGCATCTAGAATCTAGATACATGAGACATGTGCCACGTTTCTGCTGACGGATGATCCAAGAGTTTGAAGCGAAGTGCTTTCTACACCGGTATACGTAAATCGAGGTGCCTCGGAAGCTTGACGGTCGCTATCGTTTCCATGACCAGCATGGCAGTTGTTGCCAGGAGCAGTTGGCAATGGAGCGGGAGCGCGTTGCTCAACTGGAGGCAGCGGGTTGGGCTGACATAGGCCCTTTATCGCACCTCTGCTGGGTGCTTCAGGGCTTGCATTCCACTGTCTCCGTGTTCTCTTGAGGTGGACTTCATGAAACTCTGCACCTGTGCAACGGAGGGTTGGGAGTGTCTTCCTCGGAAAGCAGGGACAACTGAAGCTTTTCGTCGGGGTAAGGGCGATATGGGTCTAGCCTGAAGAGGCTTCAGGGTTAGCAAAGTATCGGGTTGTTTCGTCGTAATCATAGACCTTCAGGTTCAAAGGGTGCAAGTTAGGGTGCAGACGTGGTGTCTGCTCTGATAGCTAGGCTTCAGTCTTTTCTCCTTCTAGATTCTAGGGTTTGGGAATGTTGGGGTGCGACCTGCGGGCATGGGAAGTGTGGGAGTCAGCTTATGAGTCAGGTTTCGATTGCGATGCCTGGGTTTCTTGGCTTCAGGCATCTATCTGATTGAAGCTTGGATGGCATAACGGGTTCCCACACATGCAATTTCAGCAACAAAGTGAGATTGTACGCTGGAACAGGTGGCCAACGCTGCGCTTCGTTACGACCTGGAGCGCATCGGAGCAGAAGGCGAGGCGAGGAACCAGGAGCACCGCAGTCAAGGGGAGTCACGGTCTCGCAGCCCTGGCGGCTTCAGCGGGCTGCAACTAAACTTACTGAACATCTTTGTGCCACCCTGGCCGCTCGGGCTCGTGAGCCGGTGAGCCCCAGCCTCTGCTCAATCCCAAGTCGGAGAACTTGCAGAGGACCAGGCCTCCCGCATCCAACGCCTCGCCGAGGAGGTTGCCGAGGCACCGTCCCCTCCTGCGTTGTTTTCGTGGTTTCCTGTCTGCTGGTGTTCATGTTGGATTGTAGCTTGCCACTTTGGGGTGTGCGATGAGGCTTTAGACCTTAAGGACCTTAGGATTCGGGGTTTACTAAACGATACACCCACGCCCCAGCTTAAAATTTTTGTTCATGCCTTACAAGCCCTGAACCCACAACCTCGACCGTGCCGTAATCCTAATTCCTGGAAATTTTAACCAAATGTTTCCAGAATCAAAGCCTGGCTCAGAGCCAGGTGACGCAACTCCGAGACCGGGTGCTAACGTTGGAGAGCCTCCAGCGCGGCATGGGCGAGTGTCTGCAGGACCGAGGGAGGAGGGAGGGGGCCACTTAGGGCTTACAGGGGAAAGCAGTTCCGCGGTGCCGGGTGCAAGGACTCCCAGCGCCGCGCCAGAGAAGCCGAGGCGAAGGCCAGGATGCGCACAGAGCCCTGAATTTCCAAAATCCTAAACCTCGTGCAAGTTTCCTCCCTCAACTGGAGCATCGTCCTGTCCTGTGAGGCGGAGGAGGCGCGCCGTGAGCTTGCCGAGGCCAGCGCATCAGACTGATCAGAGCATTGACATCATCGCAGGAACTACAGCAACACTCGGTCATGCTCAGAGTTATCGTCGTCCCCCTCGTCCTCCTCGTCATCACCATCATCATCATCGTCATAATCGCCATCACCTCGCATCTCATCACCAGCATCATCATCGCCATCATCATCGGCATCATCATCATCATCATCATCATCATCATCATCAACATCATCATGAACATGGTCATCGCCATCATCATCATGATCATGTTCGTGTAACAGGTTCGGCCACACGTGGTTCCTGCAGACTTGTGCTTGATCGAGGCTCGGCTGCATGTGCGCCAGCAAGACAAGGCACGATTCCCTCGCTATGCTTGCGTGGACAGGGGGATACCGGTAGATTGAAGTCTGGCCCAAGACATTGGCTTCTGCAGCTGCAGCCAAAATGCGAACCTTTCCAAGGACGACGATCCCTTAAAAACTCCAAACCCAAAACCCGAACCCTTGAGTTGATTTTGCGAAGAACTGGTGTGTTACCGGCCTCAGGCTGCCCAGCTGCGACCCCACCTTGGTGCCATCCCTGGATATTCTGCTTTGCTATCAAGAGGGTTTAGGGATACACACGTACCAGTCATGTGCAGAGTCCTAGTCGGAAGAATCCTTACGATGTGAGGAAGATGTCTTGATCATGAGCGTAGCAGCCGCTCTTGGAATTATCACCACCCCTGCCAGCTGAGCCAGCTGCCGCCTCCTACTCTTCGTCGTCGTCAACTATTGGTTCACTGTCATCATCATTGAGTGACCAGACAAAAAAGGCTTCATCGTAATGCTGAGAGACGGCCGCATCGATGTCCTTGATGTCCGACATGTGCCGGAATTCGTGAAGCCTCTCGAGGCCCGCGACGCTAAGCCTCAAGCCTGGCCTTCTGCCTGGAGGACGAGGAGCCGTGTCTAGTCATACCGGCTGCGTGCTGAAGAAAGACAGCCTTAGTCTTAGTGAGAGTTTGTAGTCTGTACGGTAGACGCTAGGCCGCTAGGCCGCTAGGCTTGGTTAGGAATCTTCCACTTCACAGCACGTCGCTGTCGCCGAACCGCGCCGCTCTCACGCGGCCAATTCGCTGCAAGGTTGGAATTCGAACCGGGTTCCCTCAGGCTCCAAACATTAGAATGAAGTCGTCGAAACACCCAATTGATGAAGATTGAGATCGAGTGGAGCAAGGCCTGAGTTTTTTTGCAACGGTGCTTCAAGCTTCAAAGGATGAGTCGGGGTTGAACAGGAAGGGCTGATTTCGTTGAAGTCGTGAGTCATGGCTGTTGAGGTTTTGTGACCACCGTACCGTGTCAGTGGGTATCCAGAGGCATAGTTGTTCGGTCATTTGTTCGGGAGATAGAAACTTGCCCGAAGCCGTACATTGGACCTGCGAGATCATGGAAACCCTGAGAATGCCCAACTGAATTAGGTGCACGAGGGAGATGTGCAAGGAGCGTCCCGTTTTCGTGATGTTGGGAAGCGAAGGAAGTGAAAGCAGGATCGCATTGGCATGCACATCTCCCTTGAAGTGGTCTTTCAGTGGATCGCACCACTGCCGGGCCACGAAATGCCACAAACCGTTGTGCAGCATCCCAGTTTTTTTGTTATCTGGAACCGTACGCAGTTTCTCAGCATCGGAAGAGTTCCGTGCCGTTGCAGCTGGGCCAGTGTGGACACCTGAGACTGTGACTTGTCCACATTGTCCCTGATCGGTCCGCCAAGACATTGAGCCCATTTCAGAAAAGTCCTGCCCGGGAACGCAGAACGCACCGCAGAACGCTGCAGTTCCGCACTTCCTCTGTCGGTTGGAGTCCGTCTGTGCGACTGTGCCAGTTTCGTCTCAAGCTCGTGGGATGCAGAGTAAGCTGCCACAGACTGGTCTGTGGCCTTTGGGGTGGCAGGGCAGGCAGGGCAGAGCAGCCGCAGCTCGGATGCAGACTTGGACAGACTTTCGATTTGAAGACTTTCCGGAATCGGGGCTGAGTTAGGCTTCCGGCTCCAGCTCATTGCATTGCTCGCCGCTGCTTTAGGCCCAGACCGAAAGGAAAGGGCCCCGTCCTTGTCTCTCGAGATCGAACTCCCGGGACAGGCCCCGCCTCGATGCAGGAGCTCGATGAGGAGGAAGGAGAGGCTCTGCTGCGCGGTGGTCAAAACCTCTCTCTGAAGAACGCAGGAAAAGCCGTTAGGAGGGGTTTCGTAAGGAAGGTCTATGGGATCCTCTCCGCACAACTGGCCATGACCGTGCTGATTGCTGCAGAGATCGTCTTGTTGGCCGCAGCTTCAGGCGACGTGGCATCCTGGATCATGAGCCATGAGTGGCTCCTTCTGGTCTCCGTGCTGGGCACTTTCTCAGTAATGTGCGTCATGCTGTGCTGTCGTGAGCAACTCAGAAGATACCCTACCAACTACTTCTTTCTCTTCACATTCACTGCCTTCGAGGCAATGGCCATCGGTGTGGTCAGTGCTATGTTCACGCCGGAGAGCTTACTTCTGGCTGCAGGCGTTACCACCCTAATCTTCCTTGCCCTGACAGCCTACGCCTTCCAGACGACCACAGACTTCACGGGCTCTGCACCCTACCTCTTTGCGGGTCTTCTCACACTCTTTATTTTTGGACTCCTCCTTGGGCTCCTGCCGCTCTTCGGCGTACCCATCACAGTAGCGACGATGATCTATGATTGCTTGGGCGTCCTCGTGTTCTCCTTCGCCGTCATCTTCGACACGCAGATGATGCTGGGTGAATGGGGAGGTCACAAGGTCGCCATCGACCCCGATGACTATGTCTTCGCTGCCCTGAATCTCTACTTGGACATCATCAACCTGTTTCTGCATCTCCTGTCCTTATTCGGCGAGCGACGCTGAATCCTGGCCACAGCTCAGACGCGAAGAGAGAGGGCCGGCCGAAAAGGCGCTTCTTCCGAGCCGCAAGGGCAACCGGTGCATGTCTTTGGATCGTAGCCCTGCCCCGATGAGTAGCCGCTCTGGGTTCAGTGAGCCATGATCTTCGGGATCTTTCACGCATGTGGTCCGTGGCATCCTTGGTAACTTCTTTTAGCAGGTCAGGTCCAAAGCCCGAAGCTTTGGTGAAGCTGAGTCCGTAGTCTGATGCTCCCATGCCTCTCCCCTCGAGGTTGAGAAGCGCAGTGATGGTGAGGACAGGCACTCAGAGTCTAGCTGCTGGGACTCCAGCAGGGTTGAGGAGTTGAGGATGGTGGTTCAGGCAGTACTTCTTCAAGATTCTCCAGTGCTGCTACAGCACAGAGCAATCGTCCTCGTTGTCGTAGTGGCAGTTCGGTCGAGGCTGAGGTGGTTGTACAGGCATGGGCGAGCAACCCTGTTGAGAATGAGATGAGTCCACGGTCTTACCGAAGAGGATTCGCCCACACAACGCGCTGTAGTGACTCCACTGTTCAGATTGTTCAGCGACATGATCCGACATGTAGCGGGATCGGCTCAAACACCGGCCAGGTGTTGCACACAGCTTGCCTCGACAAACTTAGTGACTTAGTGTCGTCGTAGTTCGATAGGAGTTTTAAAATGGCGTCAGAGCCGGAGGCGGAAGCAGTTCCACGCGCAGAGGCGGACGATTTGGACTTGGCAGTTCTTCCAGAGTGCGACTTGCCCAGAACTGTTTGCTTCTTAGCGAAGTTCCAGTGATTCTAGTGTCCAAATAGACGGGGTGCCGGATGCCCTGCCTTGCTCTCCTTTGCGCGTCAGGCAAGACCGTCCTCTGCGGGGCGCGCAACACCGTGCGAACTCTGATTTGCATCAAGACGCCGCCCCTTGAAAGCTCCACGAGCCGCACGCCAATAGAGGTGGCATGTGTCTTGGACCGCCTCTCGGCAGAGGCTACTGAGTTGTGAGACTTTCGTTCGAGTCTGGGTGAGGGTGGTGTCTCGAAATCCCAGGTTCCGGCTCCATGCGGGGAGCTAAATTGGCCTTTGCGAAGCGTGCCTGTGCGAAACTTGTGAAGCACTTGGACGTTCAGGATACGCTCCACTTTATCACTTATGACCAGGTAAGCGAAACCATCTTCACAGACGGTGACCTGTCAGAGATAGGAAAAGAGAATCTCAAGACCCAGATCCACGCAGTGCGACCTGGTGGATCAACCAATCTTTTCGGAGGTCTTCAATCTGCTGCACATCTGCTCGGCTCATCAACCGCAGCTGGTACTCCAGACGATGCCACGGTCAAGCGCATCTTTCTTTTCAGTGATGGATGTGTGAACTCGGGTGTCACAGACCCAGCGCATATTTGCAGGGAAGTTGCTGCCTGGACTGAGTTGGGCATAACCACGGCCACGTTTGGAATCGGAGCGGACTTTGACGAGCCGTTGATGCGTGGAATCGCCGAAGCTGGCAAGGGTCGATACACGTTTCTTGCGACGGCTCCTGACATTCCTCGATTGGTGTCGAAATCCATCCACGACCTCTTGAAACTGTTTGGCAGTGAAGCTGTTTTAGATATTCGCGGGGGCACGCACACCGTCGTTGACAAGGTCTACGGGGGCGATGACGAGGACGAGGAAGTGTCCAATGCTAGCACAGGACTCTTGCATTTGGGGGATCTGCACGCGGACAACGAACGCATGGTGCTGCTCGAGCTTACGAGCTCTCCTCCCGGAGACTTTGGCCCAGGCAGGAGCATCCGGGCCGCAGAGTGGATGCTATCGTATCTGAGGAACGGAGTGACCGTGCAGTTCTCAGGCTCTGTGGAGTTGACGACCACTGCTGACCGTGGGCGTGCCCAGGAACATCCAGCAGTGAAAGCAATGTTCACGCTCCGCCGGGCTTCCGATCTCGAACGAGAGGTCGCCGAACACCTCCAGCAAAGAAACTTGGTTGCTGCCCGAGACGTGAAGACACAGCAGCTTCTTCTGCTGTCACAGGCGCTGAACTCGATGGAAGGTGTTGAGGAATCTTATGTTCTCGCCCTTCAAAGGGCCCACCAGAGGGCCCAGCGAGTTGCAGAGCAGCTTCAGAATACCGAGGACATGGAGCTCAGCCGTCGACAGTGCGTGCACGAATGTGACCGCATGGATGCAATGAGTCTTGGTGGCTTGTCCGATGGTCAAGACTCGAGCATTTGCAGTGACATTGCAGACAATGAGGATGCCTTCTCCACAGGCTCAGCCGGCTCAGTTGCCAGCATTTTAAGCATTGAGAGCTACAGTCCGAGAGAAGCCCGCATCCCTCAGTCTCAGGATTCTCAGGCCCAGGAGAGTCGGGAAATTACCCGAAATGTCTCTAAGGGTTACATGAGCCGTTTCTGGAGGTGGTGCTCGGAACAGCCGTGTGGATGTTTCCACATACGTTCACTACCTTACAGGCCTGTTCCAAATGTTTCAAGCACAAACGCTCCAGAGGAGCCTCAGTGACTCTGCGAGACTCCCACACTGACATCCATGAGCCATGGGTGACATGTTGCACCATGTAGAAGGGCATTTGTCGCCGGGATTGTACAGTTCCCGTGGGCAGGGTGAGAGGAAAACGACGTTGCCGAAAGTTTGCAGTTTGTTGTCACGTCGAACTTTTTCGTCGGAGACCTGTTCACCGTGTCGAGATGCAACAGAATGCTTGCTCAGCCGAGGTCTATGTCAAGGTCCATAGGTATCCAGAAAATGACCAATTCACTTCGGCGAAGCGAACTCGCGGTGTGGCATTGAAAAAGATGGCGTCGCGCAGCCACTGCTACTTGCTACTGTGTCTTAGACACCGTACGAGATTGTCCTTGCCGATTTGGTGTTGAGGCTTTTGTTTGCAGCTTGCGCATGCGCATTTCCTCGCGCAAAGTCGACGTTCCAAGTAGGTTTGCAGTTCGACATCAACATCCAGGCCCCAAGGCACCGACAAGCCATCGTGTTCGGACCCTCCTGTTATTGTATTCCTTGTCAACCAAGCAAGCCCGTTGAATACACCCAGACGGGTGCTCCTGTCAGCGAACCACGAAAACAGCGGTTTGGGAATTGGCAGCCACTCCAGAGACTAAAGGACATGCCCGGGCGCTCGCCAAATGAATTCTGAGCTGTAAGATGTCCGGCTTCTACAGTCCTGCGCTGCGGGTCTTGCGGCATACTGATACTTGCAGTGGTGCCTGTTTGTTCCCTCCGGCGCAGCTTCACCAATTGCGGCCACATGTGCGAGCACGCAGCCCTTCCTTCCTTTGCGCCTTTCCTTTCGGGGCCTCCAGTCTGACGCGTTTTGCCGCCTGCGACTTCAGGTTTTGCTGTGAATGCTTGCTGATCCTTTGATCCTTTCTCTGTGACTTGTGCTCCAGGGTAGACATCTGACCCCCACTTCCATGCCACCGCAAGTCGCACGTGCGTCGAGAATCCTTGGCTTGCACTTCATCGTCAGCTTCCAGAGTTGTTGCAGTGCGATGGAACCAACCCGGTCCGATGATTTGTAGCCTGCCTCACCCAACAACAAATGGCGATTATCATGCAACGTAAAAAGCGCCAGTGAGGAGACATGCTGTCCAAAGCTCAATCGAGCAGCACAACTGCCAGCTGTGAGTTCTGCATGCTCCAAGTGTGCTCCGCATATGTTCTACTCCACAGTTTTTTCAGTCACACTCACGAAGAGGAAGATTTGCCGCCGGCGGTGCTCACCAGTTTTGACCATCCATCATGTACAGACAGCCTACGTCGCCCGTCCATAAGATTGCGCAACTGCCTGCAGATATTGTCATGAGAGCATGTCTTTTTTTGTTTCCAGAGGTGTTGCGCAGACTAGCCGTTACTAATGGTCCTCCGCCACGTTTGCTTACTTCGCCGAGCTGGTAGACGATAGTACAGCAGGCTCCGCTGAACGTTCCGCACAAGGCGCACCCGCACCACCCTGCTGGAATCGTCGATATCTTGCCCGCCAGCTTTAGTCGCCCCTCGCAAAAACTCTTGGCCATGGCCGTTTCTTGGATTGTCGCCGTGGAAGCAGCCATAGCAGCCCTCGCACCGCAGACCTAAAACGAACAGCAATAACAGCACGTGCCCGGGCAAGAGGACGAAGGTGGGAGTCTCGAGCCCGCGAAGACGACGAAGCCCAGCCCGGTCGGAGGTTGACGAGGGTAGCGTCAACGGCAAGCTGCGCCCAGTGTCAAAGCGGCAGGCCGTTGCAGACGACCTCGATGCATCGTGCATCGTGGACCAGCACATCGAGGCTCATTGCTAACAGCGAGACAGAAGAACCGTCAGGCTAGCGAGATCCGTTCCAGCAAGGATCATTTTGCATGCATCCTTGCCCAAGCGCGGCACCTCGCTGGAACCACCATCGCGCCAGAAATGTGGCTGCTCAGACCATCCAGGCGAGAAGAAGTGACACCCATCTCGGCACAAGTTTCGCCCATCGATGCCATGTTGATTTAATGATGATTCTTCATGATTTTTGATTCCGGCGTCACCATATAACCGAGCGAGAGCTGCGCTGCGCAAGTCCTGCGGGGCGCGGTGGGACCGGAGGCGGACGAGGTGCGGCACGAAGCGAAGCGCCTCCGCATTCCACCGCCCTCCGATTTCGGATCCCAACACCACCAGTCTTTGCCTGCCACCGGCAGCGAGCTTAGGGTACACCACCGGTTTGCGGCGCTCAGCGACCCGCAACATGGCTCCGTCGGCGGCCTCAGCGCAAGGTTGCGGTTGACCTGTCCGGTTCAAGGTGAGTCACCAAGGTGGCCTCAAAAAAAGGTGCAGGGGAGCAAAACTATTGGCTTGCATGCACATAGTTTTCGAACAGGACCGAGGTGAACGCGTATGCCTTCAGGCATTTTCTAGATCCCTCGCGGCAATCTCTGTCCGACAAGATCCGGCTGAACGCTTTTGTTTCGCATCCAGAGCTTTCCTTTGGTTGGGTTTGAGCCAAACGTGAGCTGGGGGACCTGGCGGACATGGTGGTCTACGGCCTCACTCCTTGGGGAGGGGCACGATGCGACATTGTTTTTTCCATGTCACGCGATGGCTTGCCGCAAGGGCGCTCAACGGATGAAGATGGGGCTGCGCTGGAGACACGGCTGCGCGTCGCAAACGGGCGACCTACCCGGAGTTGTTGATGTTGTTGCACTGCGGTCCCCTGCTTCGTCGTGCTCGGCATTTGTGGGGGGGCCCGGTGAGTCCTGACTCTCGTTCGCGACCTCTTTCGCCGGCGCCGGCTGTGCGCTCCACCCGCTTTGCGAAACGCCACGGCGACCGCTTGGGCTCGGCGCTGGTGAACGCAGTTGTCGGTCGCCGTTCAGTGCGCAGCTCTGTCGGCAGCCTGGCGGGCCGGCGGCTAAACGCTCCCGGTGCTGGAGCGCACGTTGGACCTCGCCGACGTGTGTCCATGCTTGTGTTTTCCATACCTTTGGCTAGCCATCCGGAGAAGCTCGGCTTATAATTAATGCTCGAGTCTGCCCGTGCGCTGCTCATCTCCGCAAGCATGGGCGACTCGGTACCGCTTTCGCCCCGCTCACCGGACCCGCCGATGCACGAGCGAGAAACCAAGCCCCGCGCTCAATGCCCGGGGAGCGAAACTCGTGGTTGTTCGTCCCCTTGTTGCACCCAGCAGGTAACCTGACAGCGCGAGCCAAACAACCGCGCCGCTGTTGCCCACGGATCGGGCTTCGCTTCGACAAGCTCGTGACCCTGCTGCGCGACGCACGGCCAGCTATGCCGACAGGACTCGCTAGGACTAGGACCTTGCTGGAGGTGGTTGACTGTGAGGCTCATGAGGCGGCCAGATGCTCCCCATACCAACATGTGCTGCCCTGCCAATACCCAGGCATACCACAGCCGACCCCCCCCCCAGTAGGAGAATAATCCTGCGACCACTATAGACTGCTTTTTATTCTCCCCGACCCCCNCCTCCCCCGCGAGGGGGGGGCTATACGGTGTCAATGCAGTCCGCACTACTCGCATCGTATAGTGCATGGCAGCATAGGCAGCAGCCGCCGCGACACAGCAGCGGACGATGTCCGATGGACACCCGACGCGAAACGAGCCAGATGCACTGACACGCGCGGGTCTGTGTGGCGCGAGAAGCCGTGGGTGCCGAAGGTCAAGTAATATAATGCTACAACAATGGCTGGTCCACACCACGGCGCCTGGCGGGTGCGCGCTGATGATGGGCGCCGCCTCGATGTGGTCTTTTACGGAGCTACGGCTATAAATATACGGGCACAACGTTGTGCTCCGATGCCAGATTGGTCACCGGGCAACCACAGCCCTGCTCAGCCGACGTCGGCGGCGCCGCCTTGCCTGAACGCTTCCCCCAGCTGCTGTGCCAGCATCCGGGCCACGAGGCGGCGAAAGACATCGCCCGTGACCAGTGTTCGCACTCCACCTGTCGGCTTTGCTAGCGTATGCAACCATGCGACGCAGTCGCAGCGCATCTGCCGCGCTGCGTTGGACCTTCGCCTCCGGCAGCTTGTCCGCGGCATGCCTCAAAAGCTGAGCGGTAGTTTCCTCATCCATCATTTCAAAACCTTGAGGTGTTCTGCACGGCCGGGCGACGGAGATTATGCTCAACGCAGCGCCGGTGTTATACGGGTTTCGGTCGCGGTCTTGCGTCGCGTCGCTAACAGCATGCGCGCCGTTCCAGCACGCGCTGAGCACGCGCGCAGGCTCCCAGGCCGTCGTCCGCGCACTGCACACAGCGACCGATTCCAACCCCCGGACCGCATATCCCGTGCGAGCATGCTCGAGGCGCTTCGGGCGCACGCTCCCCTTACTGGAAGGTTGTACGTGTTCCTGGACGATGTCTACATCACGTCTCCGCCGGAGTGCGCACTAAGCAGGACCTGACCCGCGTGCGAACAGGGCCTGATCGTTGAGGGGTGCCCGATTGGCCGTGCTGGCAGCGACGCGGGAAAAGCATGAGGAGTTGCTCGTGCGCTTGCCCGCGCTCCTGGACTTGTAAGGCACATGGTTACTGCTGCTGCTTTGCGCGGCACCACACTGCAATTACTTGTTGCATCTTGTTGCGCACCCTGCCGCCGAGCTCACGGGCGTGCCCGCCTGCGGCTGGCTGAGCTGCTCCAGCCATGCTGCAGCCCCAAGCGTCCGTAAGGTCATGACAGGTGGACGCCTTCGTTGACCTTGTGCGGCCGAAGAAAGGTGCGGAAATAAAAACGGCACTGTCGCAGCTGCACTGGGACAGCGTATGGATCGCTTGAAAAAGTCGCCGCAAAAAAACAATAAAACAAAAAAAAACAATAAAGCGGGCGCTTCGATAGCCAAGCGTTGGCGCTGTTCCGGCGACTCGCTCGGGCACGCGCCCGGGACCGAACACCGGAGGCCGCGGGGGCCGCGCTCACGCGACGCTGGACAGCCCTCGCGGCGCTTGCAGCGTTGCGGGCGCATGCCCAGAGTTTGCTGGAGCTGCCGGTGCGGCCTTGCGAAAAAGGAGTGTGAAAGAAAAAACTTCGCCGCAGCCCATGATGCAGTGGTGTGATGCCTCGCTACTCTACTAGCGGCTTGACTAGCTGGGGGCGACGGGCCATTTGACCTCCCTCCCCTCAGCGAGCGCCGGGCCCAACTGCCCTTGCGCATGGGGGGCCTGGGCTTGTGTTCCGCATCGTTTTGCTGCGTAATGGGTATCCTTGGCGGGCACGATCGGCGCTCTGCGGGAATGCTCGCTAGCCTCATGTGGCCCTTCACGGATCTTCCTTACCCTAAAACACAACCCAGCGTGCATGAGGCCGAACACGGCGCAGTGTTCCGCCGCCTTTGGGGCGTTAGGTCTTGTTGTGGACAAGCGCGTGTTGGAGATGTTTTTCGCTGACCTGCACTTTGCATTTCGAGCACTGCTGCTGACAGTGGCGCAGGTGCTAGTTGCGCGCTCACAGTCCTTCCTACCGGGCCGGACTTCCAGGTATACCACGAGGAATTCCAAAGCCTGCTTCTGCGAAGGCTCCGACTCGCGCCCAATCGATGCCGATGCGGGCACCATCTCGAAAACCTGGGTGACCTCAGCTTGTCCCCACGTCGGAGTCCTGGCACATAGAGCTGGGCCGCTGGAGCGCGCCGCGGCGCGCATCTGCAGGGAGGCCGGCGCCAGTGTCGCCAGAAGCGTCGCTCTGAGTCTGCCTTCCGCTCTGCCGCATGTTCGCCTTGCCGACATGAACATCGACGTCCCGGTCGCTGACAAACGACCCATCCACGTCGTGGCGAACGGGCTTCCCGCTGGCATGGCGCGCCGTTGGCTGTCATCGCCACTATTGTGAGCCCTGTCACCCGGGCTGGCGACCCCACCCAGGAGCAGACGTGTGGGACAAGCGCATCAACAAGCTTGCGAAGCGTTTCGGCGACCCAGGCTTTCGGAAGAAAAGGTGGTTTGAGGAGAACCAGGAGGCGGGTGCTGGAACGACTTGTCATGACAGATTCGGCTTTGTGCCGTAATGAACCACCGGTCTGCAATAGACCAACCTGCTTTCGGGGCTTCGAAGCGTTAGGGAGCGCGGGGCGCTGCTTTGCGTCTGTACGGGGACCTGCGGTGAGAAGACCGCGACCTACGATGAGCTGTGGTTTGCGGCATCGCACGGAAAGTACGTCAAGGTGGTGCCCCTGAAGATGGCGGAGCCGTATCCACCGGAACCTCCGGGCGACCAGGCCCGTGCTCCCATCGACAAAGTCATCAGGCCCAACCTGGCGTACCTCGACTGCACAGACAAGACGGAGCACGAGATCGCTCTCAAGATCGCGGAGGTGCTGCTGGCCCAAAAAGGTGCTGCGAGCTGAATCGCTAAGAACATGACTCACGAAGGTGCCGTCCACCAGCAGTCCAGCACGGACTCGTCCAGTGTTCGGCATGGGGAGCCTTCATCCTACAGGCCGGATCGTGCCGCCGTTTGCCGATCGCCCTGCGCTGCGCTCGCGATGGTGTCTTCGACATGCTGAGCCCATCATCTCCCAGAGCACGGTCCGACATGGCACAGCCACATCCACGTAGCCGAGAGTGTCGTCTCTTCATCGCCCTGCCCGGCACGCGCTTCCAATAGCATGACTTCCTTGCTTTTCCTGCACACGCCTATATCCCGCAAAAAAGACGAGTGTACACTGGAATTTAGCAGAATACCCTGTGCGGTTACCAAGCCATGATCTCTAATTACTGGCTCTCCAGCATCGCGGATCTTTTAGCGTGGGTGTAATTTTGAGTACATGAATACATGCTTCGGCTGCTGGCTGTCCAAATAGGAGTGCCGAGGTGGAAATGATAAAACATCGGATGATACTGTAATCAATTTTAGTCCGCGAATTTTGAACGACTATCTTGAAGATGAAAATTCAGAGTTATAATTATATATATATGTATATATATATAGATTCATTATATTAAACACGAAGCAAGTCCACTGCTTCAAAAAACGCTTCGCGTCGTCCGCCTCGGCCCTGCTGTGGTGCATTGGTTTCAGAAAGCAGCAACCCGAAAGTTTACCAAGGCCCATAGGTCTGAAAGCTGAAACTCTAAACCCCAAAGCTTAAAGCTTAAGTTTTAAACCCTAGGGCAGGAGCCCTGTTGTCTGTGCAATCTTTTCCTCTTTTGCTGTGATCAGACACTGTGCATCCGCGGACATTAGGGCCCTTGAGCATGGTGCAGAAACAGGTGCGAAACCCTGAGAGAACTTTGAGGCCTTGGGAACCNACATTAGGGCCCTTGAGCATGGTGCAGAAACAGGTGCGAAACCCTGAGAGAACTTTGAGGCCTTGGGAACCAGGCTCCACAGGCCCTTTAGGGTCGGGTGAGAAACCCCTCCGATTGCATTGGTAGCGTGCCAATGGATCGCTCGTTGTCGGGCCCGAACCCCGGCGGTACGATCGACGACTTCTTAGCCGACGACCCGGATGAACTTCCCGGAGAAGGCGATTATGGAGAAGATGCAGAAGAAGCGGAAGGCGAGCTTGTAGAAGATCCTGACGTCGATCCTGAAGAACAGCTACTACCCGAGCCGCCGAAGGGAGGCTCTTGGTTTCGAGGACGGCGAGGGTTACGAAGTGGCTCGGATGGTTCTTCGAGCCATCAGTCAGCATCACGGCGGCCGACAGGCATACGACTGCCCACTCCGAAGGATGATGGGAAGGCCCGCTCACAGAGGAAGCCTCGCGGCAACCTTCCTCCGGCCCCGGTTTTCGACGGCGACAGGCGGAAGGATGCCAAGTGCTTTCGCAAGTACGCATCCAAGGTGGACAGCTACGTGGAGATCGCAAAGAACATCATTGACGATTCGGAGATCGGCTTGCGGCTCCACGCGGCCTTGGAGGGCGAGGCGGCGGACTTCCTGGAGGACGTTCCGGCCAAGACCTTCGGCATCGAGGCGGGCTGGCAAGTCCTTTTGCGGCTGCTGCAGGACAAATTCGACGAGAAAAGGATGCACAAGGTCGGTTCCGCGATGAAGGGCTTCTTTAAGTTGAACCTCGGCGACCGTCAGTAAACGATGATGGAGCCTGCCGAGGCTATGGACAAGGCAGCACGACGCTGCTGGGAAGCCAACCTTACGATCCCGGATGAGATCATGATCTACTTCTTCTTCGAGCACGCCCAGCTTTCCACCGAGCGGCAGGCCAACTTGCTGCTGAGGACCTCGGGCGAGTACGACTGGAAGAAGATGAAGCAGGCGGTGGAGCTCCTTTACCAGAACACACCTGTTAGGAGCGGCCCGCCTGGCAATCCACAGGGCCACCGGGGCAGAGCAAGGGCTACACACGAGTTGCACGCTGAAGCACTGGACCTTTGGAATAAGCAACCGGACTGGAATGCGACTGAGGAGCAGTGGGGCAACTGGCTGCAGGACTACGACGTGGTGGAGAACCTCGCTGACTACGACTTCGAGGAGATCCCCGAGGACATCGCGAGGGAACTCCACACCTGCTTCCAGACGCACAGAGAGAATCGCCAACGTTTGGCGAAGGCTGTGCAGGCCCGGGGCTTCTACGTTGGCGGCGCTTCGAAGGGCAAGGGTCGCGGGAAAGGCGACTCTAAAGGCAAGGGCAAGTCGAAGGGCAAGAAAGCAGGAGGGCGTGCACGTGGGATGTCCCTGGAGGAGCTGAAGGCGAAGACCACATGCGCGGCGTGCGGCCAGTTAGGTCACTGGAAGGGCGATCCTCAAGGCCGTGCCAAGTCGACTAACGAAGCTAGTCGAGCAGAGACGGGCAATGAGGAGGATGACGCAGGCGATTGGTATGGTGGCTACACCGACGATCAGTGGGCCGCCTGGGAGTACGAGCGCTACGGCTACTCCGACGACCGCGCGGCGTACACGGCGCGCAAACCCCTACTGTGTCACCAAGCCCCGCGCCGGAGGCGGTGAAACGAGCCTTCGATCACCTGGGTTTGACGATGGCGGTCCCGTCGGGGGCTTCCGTATTGGAGCTCCTCGAAAAGAAGGGCCCGCCGGTGGATGTCGAGAACTTGCGCAAGGCGATGATGGTCCACCGCCCCGCTCGACGAGTGCCCTGGGAAGACTGGTTGGGTTCGCCACGTGCAGTGTTGTCTAATATGAGGCGTCGGCCGACAGTGGAGAACGGCCGCTTCTACCTCACCTTGGACACGGCATGCGAGAACACCGTGGCGGGCAAGACCATTCTTCAGGAAATTACCGTTGCTCTTCAGGAGAAGCACGACCTGAAGCCGATCATAGAGAGCGAGCATGAGACTTACTGTTTCGGACCAGGCGAGCCCATCACCTCAGTGGAACGGTGGTTCGTCCCGGCCGGCATCCAAGGCACGCACTCTGTGATCTGCACCTCGTCCATTCATGACAAAGAGAGTGCAAAGATCCCGTTCCTGGCGGGCCAGGACTGGTTGGTCTTCGTGGACGCCTGCATTGACGTGGGCCGGAGCGAGGTGGTGCTCCGGGAGCTCGGCGTCACGGCGCCTTTGTTCGTGGACTTCACCGGTCACCTGGTACTGGCCATCGACGAGATCACCGACTGGCGCCAGGGCGTCTACGCCTTTAAGACTGGATACCCTGGCAGGCTCTTCGAAGGGGCCTCCCGACAGGTTCAGGAGACTGCCGTGCAGGTCGAGGACGAGGCCGTAGCGAGGAGCAGTGCATTTGACGTCGGTGAGTTCAGCAAGCACTTTGCACCCACACACATGTATGAGCCCAAACACTCCGCAGAGCAAACCCAACCATGTTGTGTTCCAGCAGACATGTGGGAGTACATGATTGAGAGTCATGTGTATGTTCGTCACCACCGCAGGCCACGCTGTGATCTCTTCGTACCTGAGGTTTTTTCCGACGGACCCGACCCGCGGGACCTTCAAGATGTTCGTGTCACTCTTCAAAAGGAGCCACTCGTCGACTCCTGGAGGGGTGCCGCAAACAAGATCCGTCAGCCATGGGTCGGGGTCACCTACTTTTTCGGAAAGCAGGCCAAGAACCTCAATAAGGTCGATTTGCTCAGGCCTGCGGTGAAGGTACAAGTTACACTCAGTGACGGGGCTGTGCTTCATGCTGAACCAGATGAGCTGAGAGCCCTGTCGCAGAAGAAGGTACATCACTTTGACTTGCATAACCCCCACAAGCTTGACTACCAGCATGCACGACACCTTGACCTGCCACAATCCCTGCGCAAGGGTGCCTTTGAGATTCCGTTCGGTGAGTTTGGCTCTGAGGAACAGCGTTCTAGGACACCTCCCGGAGCTGCACCACATGCGCCGCTCTTCGGCGCCCTCGAACCGGAAATCCCGATGCCAGGATTGGGGCAGACTGGTGGCGGGTCTCCTGGAAATGATCCACCTGGCCAACGAGGTGGAGCGCTACACGGAGGTGATGCGAATGGCCAAGCATCGCTCTCCGTCGGTGATGGCATGCATTCTGGCCGAGATGGCCACAGAGCGCGAGCCGGCCGAGTTACCGGGCACAGCCCCGCCGATGACGACGACAGCGCCGGGACAGACGAAGAAGATGATTGTCGGCGCCTACCCGACCAAGAAGGAGGTGTGCCGCCACCACCCGGATGTGGCGCGCCGCACGGGGAACGCGCACGGCCAGTTCATGGAGTGTCTGTCGTGCGGTCAGATGTGGAAAGCGGTGAAGTACCTGGTGCCGCACACAGGGGAGACGATTCCCATCTACGCGATCCACCACGGACATCGTGCGGTACCAGGAGGCAGGATTACCAAGAAGGCCGACGAGGGCGGCCCAACGGCGGGAAGCTTTCCAAGATTGCAGGATTGCTATGCGTTGCGCTCACCGACAGCCGACGGTGAGCAACCTCATCGAGATCAACAAGCTGCTCCGGGAAGCGCAGAAGACCCAAGACTGGTGCCTGCGTTTCGTCCCGGTGCCCTTGGAACAATCGAAGATCATTGCCTACAGCGACGCCTCGTGGGCCAATGCTGAAGGGTTGAAGTCACAGGCAGGCTTCTTGACTTTCATCGCCGGCCCAGATGTTCTTACCGTGCAAGGGGACCAAGCTTCGCTGATGGACTGGAGGTCGCATCGCATCCAACGGCAATGCCGATCGACATTGGCGGCCGAGACCATGGCGATGGACACGGCGTTCGACAGCGGCATTTTTCTGAGAGAGCTTTTATCGGAAGTCCTCGTGATGAGTTATTTTCCGTTACAGAGTGGCATTTTGCCACCGACTTTCCTTCCGGTTCACCCTGTGACAGACTGTCGGTCCTTATACGATCTGTTGACTAAAGACGGACCGGTCAGTAGCACGCAGGAAAAGCGCCTGACGATTGACGTCGGCGCAATCAAGCAAAGCGCCGAGGAGTTCGACCCGGAGGGTGAAGCTCTCCGGCAAGTTTTCAAATGGGCAGATACGGATCACCAGTTAGCCGACCACCTTACTAAGACCAAGCCCCCTCATCCTAAACCGGATGAAGATCAACAAAGAGGTTGTTCAGTGCAATCTTTTCCTCTTTTGCTGTGATCAGACACTGTGCATCCGCGGACATTAGGGCCCTTGAGCATGGTGCAGAAACAGGTGCGAAACCCTGAGAGAACTTTGAGGCCTTGGGAACCNACATTAGGGCCCTTGAGCATGGTGCAGAAACAGGTGCGAAACCCTGAGAGAACTTTGAGGCCTTGGGAACCAGGCTCCACAGGCCCTTTAGGGTCGGGTGAGAAACCCCTCCGATTGCAGTCTGCATGTGACGGGGATTTCCTTCGAAACCGTGGGAGTTTCAGCCGTCGCTCTGAGTTCTCTTTGAAACCGCCTAGTTGTACTGTATTACCTGTTTCACGTGCTGCACAAACCTGTCAGTCTTTGGCAACGGTTCGTACCTCGCTATGAGTTCAATCTATACTGTAGTCTGTTTATGGTGATTTTCGGGCTTTGTGCGGTCGTCTCTTGCGCTTGTCCCTTCTAGTGAGGTGCCGCGGGGTATCAGTGTCTTCAGTGACTTCAACTTCCTGTTTGATGGCGGTGGCTCTGAACTGATACACGTGTGCACGTGAAGCCTCTCGAAAGTGAGTGGTACTTCAGTTTTCAGTGATTCTGAGTTGCGTCTGGTTGTGTCCGAGTTGCGAGAGCGTAAACTCGTAGCTTTACCGAATTTGAAATCGTGGTTAACAGCGCCGACTCAGACATGCAGGAGAAAACGTAGTCCCTGATGCAAGCGTGAAGCTCGCATGCTATAGCATGGGAGGATCAATAAGCAATGCGAGACGAGTAGGGTTCACCAACCTCAAAATTGATACTATTGGAAGGGGGGAGGAAGGATGAAGGGGCGGGAGGGAGGGTAGGGCCGGGGGCGAAATCTAAAATCCTATACGTCCACAAGTGGTAGATTAGGAACTTGCAACAATGGCGTATTCATATACTAATGATATCCCCCCCCACCCTCCCCAAGCGGAAACTGTGGGATTGGGTACATTTTTTCCGCATGAGGGCTCTAAAAGAGACAACTGTCACGAGGATGGCGTCCTAAGAAGCTCGATCCGTGGGACACTGCACATTTTTTTGGCGCGATTCTTTCGTGAGGGTGCTACGAGGATCGTATCCTATGAGATTGTAGACACTTCCGAAAGAGGACTCCGACAAACAAGATAGCAATTACGCGGACTATATTCCTTGTTAGGCCCCATCCCTGTGACAGTTGACCCATTGCAACCCTACGATAACTGTCACAAAGATCGTGGCCCCACGGTCAATAAAGCTATAATCGTCAGCAGGCACGCGGTCAGAAGATACCCGACGACCAACCGAGTGTCGTCAAGCACAGCGCAAGTGTCAACGCCAAGGCCGCCTTCGAGCGCAAAAATCGCAAATTTTCGCGTAGCACAGCTCTAAGCTTGCTTCAACAATTTTTTTTGGCAATTCTCTGTCACAGGTGTGGGTTCAGGACGAGACGCTGCGTCGGGTTGACATTGCCACTCACAGTCTGGGGTGCGTGGTTTCCGGAGACAGCAAGCTCTCCTGGTGTGTGCCTACACGGGTAGGGACACTGCGTTTCTTTTCGGGATGCCACAGGCCATGACACAGTTGTCTGCTGACACACCGACGGTTGTGAAAGCATGCGTAGCAAGCCTTGTAGTTATCCTATACGTTGCATAAGGCACAGATCCAGAGCCAGAGTGTGCAGTCGCGCAACAGAGCGCAAAAACAATTTCAGGCAGGATCGCAAATTGCTTGCAAGCACTCAGAACTGCAAGCCCAGACGGGGACAATGCACACATGGTGCAAGTCAAGAACAGCAGAAGCTGGAAGCAGATGAATATCTGGAGCATTTCCACATTTGTTTCAAGAATTCGGCAGTGGCTGGCAGCACTCCGGCTCAAGTTTTGCCGCGACGTCTTTTGATCTCCAAAGATGTTGAAGGGCTCTCGGAGCATTCAAGCAGCATTGGCATGCAAGGCATCCTGGGCCCATCGTCCGGTTGCAGTGACGTTGTTCATTGTGGAGTTGGCGATGTAACGTAACCGTGTCGGTGTCACTTTCTGGGTAAGAGCTTGAGTGCATGCTGCAAGATGTTGTGAAGGCAGGTGCAACTTCATGCGATGCATGATGGCCTTCACAGGCAAGCTGTCTGGACAGGCTTCATCTTTCTTCTGCTGTTCATCTCTGCACCTGTTCAGGTGTGAATTATGCTGTTGTCGTGGAATTTTGATGAAGGGACTGCGATGAGAAGCGTCGTATCGAAGACCGAAGTTCTTCCCGACCCACCGTCGCTGGGCTGGAATGTTCTAGGATCCTAGGCAGTCTGAGGGGTTGTGTGTCTTGTGCATGCTGCTGTGTTCTCAAAGTTGTCGTGGAATGTCTCTGCGTGAGTGTGTGCGCATTCTTTGCAGTTCAGGCACATCCGCCTGCAGGTTTTTCGGGAACATGTGCGGCTGGGAGAACTGCCAGTGGCCCGTGTTCCCACTACTGGCCATGATGGGTTGTGATTCCTGTTGTCTCTTTANTTGCAGTTCAGGCACATCCGCCTGCAGGTTTTTCGGGAACATGTGCGGCTGGGAGAACTGCCAGTGGCCCGTGTTCCCACTACTGGCCATGATGGGTTGTGATTCCTGTTGTCTCTTTAAAGATCCGGTGCTCTCCATCGCATTGGGAGAAGTGTTCAAAGCTGGGGAACCGGCTCGCGCTGCCTTTTTTAGATGCGTGCTTCAGCAGTTCTTCATGCTTGCAGGTATTGTCTGGGTGTTGTATGTCCGGCCGCGATCCGGGTTCTCCTGCCACATGGAAAGAAGGCAATCCAACATGCTC